>CM068840.1:22249972-22492472 GCA_028554795.2 Sinohyriopsis cumingii | reverse complement strand
AAAGTTATTTTTATACGCATTCAGTAAATAATATTTCTCTGACTATGTTCAAAAGCATCCAGAGATATAATTAAGAATGAAAGATAACTAATTTTATTGACAGGCTTCAATTTAAAACTACCGTGTGCCAAAATTCTCGGTTGCTATTGAATGCACAAAAATAACAATTTGTAGACATTTACTGACTTTGCAATTTCGACCATCGGCGACCAGTTATTGGTTTGTATTTCACGATAAAGATTTTCGTGGCTATGGAATTCATCCAATAAGGCATATCGCTGATTCCGCAAAAACATATGCATAGTAATGGCTATTTGACAGGTGAAATTACCTACCTTTGGAATTCATTTATATACAATAACAAACAGAGACAATTTAAGTGTTTAATAGCCAGTCATAATTACGTACTATGTGAAGAACAGGAAAACCACTTTTATCTTTATATGAACGTTACGTCTGTAAGAATAATGTACGACATAATTTTTGTACCGCTGTCTTTGAACAATTAAAGTTGAAGAACACAGTATAATATCATTAATCTGCTACCCTTAATTTTATTCCATTTTTCAAGTATATGGAATGAAGTTTTTTAAAAATTATCGCAAAACTACCCTGAATTTCATACTGCTCCTCTCTGTCTCTGTCTGTCTGTTTGTCTCTGTCTCACTCTGTCTCTGTCTATATGTATGTCCGTCTCTTTCTGTCTCTGTCTGTCTGTCTGTCTGTCTCTCTCTCTCTCTCTCTCTCTGTTTGTCTCTGTTTCTCTGTCTCTGTATGTCTGTCTGTCTGTCTGTCTCTGTCTCTCTCTGGATATATTGTATACTTTCTTCATAGAAACTGCATCCGGAGCTTTCAGATCAATAACTCTTGAACAGAAAGGTAGAAGAGAAGACAAACCGTTAAGTTTTGGCGATTTTATTTAACCTTGCTTAAACAAACTCAAGCTGATACATATCTAATATAGACACCGCGAACATGGTAATCCGATGTTACTGAAAGGTATCAGACAAAATGTTGTATTGTCCATTACCGACTTGAAATTGGGTCCATTTTCATAAAATGTGTTGACATTAATGCAAAATTAGCTGATTCAAACAATACGCGAACTCAGAAACAAAACCTACAATTTATTAAGATGTAGACTGTATGCATACACACAAGCAGGACGTTTCTTCGAAATAAAGTAGTATGTGTTTGAGTTAAAATATGCCGTAGTAGGGACACTACGTACCATAAGGCCACAGTCGATTGCTATTTCATTTTAAAAATTAAAGTCGGTTAAGAATTATATTTACATTTCTGCGTTATATGTAGATAGAATTGGATAGGAAAACTTGCTCTGGCCTTATGAACCTTTAAAACGTTAATTTAATTAGTATTGCCAACAATAATGATTTAAGCAAAATAACGCCATATTTTTGCTGTCAATGGAAGGTAGATATCACCTATAAGACTACGTTAAAATGTCGTCATAGTACTGTATGGTTACTTTAAGAGAATTAAATGTTGCCGGCCATGATAAACTTTTCACGCTTGCTCTTAGCACACGGTGTATTCCTTTTTTTTAATTTAAACATTAAACAATTAATCAATGCATACTTGAAAATGGCCGGGAAAAGCTGCGATAGCTTAAATCAAATAAAATTTTGTTATGATAGTTGGCTAAATTATAAGTTATTGCCTTTTCAATCAGCAAATTAGAGTTGTTCAGCAAGTTCTCCAGCGTCGATGCGTCCTAGTCTGTTTATTAAATAATAATAATAATAATAATAATAATAATAATAATAATAATAATAATAATAATAATAATAATATTATTATTATTATTATTATTATTATTATTATTATTATACTGTAGTTGTTATAACAGACGCACCAGACGCGGTGCAATTTCCAAAAGGGGGAAAGTGATGATTTTGTTGTGTCTGTGTTGATTTTTTTTAAAAAAAAAACGTACATCAAAGTTCGACTGACAACGTTCATAAATTAAGTTTTGAATTTTCTAACAGTCCTTTGATTATTCATGTACTGATTTAATTATTATCCCATACCATAGGTGGATCTATAAACTTCGAAGCGGTAGAAATTTCTCTTTTTTGGATTTAAAAAAGAAGAGGAAAGCTCTTATTAAAAGGGATGCTGTTAGAATAACTACGGTATATGCGATAATGATTCATTATTTCCGAATGAATAGTCAATAAATCTACATTAAGATATATAAAATAAAATTATTTTAAACATAAGAGATAATAGGTGTCTGTCTTACGTACAAATATACGAACGCATCTACATCTACAGAAAATGTCCGGCATTGTTAAGAATAAAATTATGTAAGACATTTAAGAGTAATTTGTTCCATCTATTTATAATCCGACAGTTTAAACTGATATCAAAATTCCACGCAGAGAAATAATTCTTACTATTTAATATTCCTGTCTACATTGAAAACACATACATTGTAATTGCTTCCTCAAAACTGAATACGTTAAAGTTTACAAACATGGTCGATGCACTACTCCAGCTTGGAAGGCTTAATAGAAAACTAAGACCGTTTTTATAGCTAGTAACTAGTTTTCTTTTCTACTTTCACTAAAGATCCTGTGCAGCAATAAGATTTGAATAATCTAGTTTTTGATATTCAAGGAACAATTTATAAATTTACGAAAAAGCATGTTTGTTCCAGTACACAAAAATGTGTAATATCTCATTTTAATTTAATCATCTGACCAATTGGATTTTAAAATATGACCCAAATACATGCACGTATATCTGTTGACACACGTAAGAGCATGGCGTTGATAAGTACAAAGGGAAGAGATGGCAATTTGAAAGAAGGTGACTTAAAGACATACATTTGACCAGAGGACTAAAATATATAATCAATACACACAATAATCGTGATTCATATGGAAATAAACTTAAATCTGATGTTTCCGCCGTATGCGTCATTTGATGATCTAGAATCATTAGTTTCAACTCCCTGCGTTTTGCAAAAGGAAGATTAAAAGCGATGGAATATCTCAAGAAAATTAGAAAGGAGGGAAGAAGATTAGGCTGGCAAACTCAAACGTTTTCTTTTAGAAGCACTATCTTATTTCACAACTACAACTTTTAAGGAAATACGATACCTTTAAACATGGAAAGGGAGGATAAAAGAGATAAAGTATACAAAAGAAAAACGGTCTTACATCCATCGCTTTTCTATTGGATGCAATGAAAATTTAATTGACAACCTAAGTTCCGCCCATTTTCAGGAACCGATCTTTGATTGGCTGGATCGCTTGTCCGAAATCGCTCCAGACTCCCGCAGCCGAACTACTTAGGTTGCATTTACTAGTTATTTAGGTAATGAAGTCAACCAATTCGGATGTACAAACAGTGCTTGTTAGAGAGTTTGTTAGCTTAATTCTATCATCCGTGATCAGCAGCCACTTGCGGATTACGTTGATTGGTGTTCTCGACATAGGAACGAAGGACAATTAAGATAAAGTATTAAATTGAAGCGGAGGCAATCAATAGAGTAGCTGATTCAATAATAAGCGAGAAAATGGTTTAATAAGACAAAAAAGATATTTCAAATTAAAGCTAATCATCGCTAGAAAGTACAATCGGAGGAAACTGGAAGAGACTTGGAAATTAGCAAAAATGAGTACCTATTCTATGTTACAGCAAGCGGATCCGCAGTACGCTTCTAATTACGACAAAATTGCTGCTTATCAAAATGCAATTCATAATCACAAATCAGGTTTTTCGGTAAACCATCTACTGGACTTGGGTGAAATTCCCAGTGAACATTGTGCCATGTTTGGATGTTCGGAATCATCACCTGGTTTACCTACCCAGGCCTGTACCGAGTCAGGGTCGCTTACTGGATCACCAGAAATCCAGGGAAATAGGGTGACAGAATTAGAAAACGTCAACCAGTGTGGTGCACAATCTACGCCGCAGACGAAGGAAGAAAGGATAGAAAGGTCCGCAGATGACAGTCATTCTAATAGTAAGTACCATGTAGCAAAGTCTGTGTTTAGAAGGAAATTCCAAAGGCTAGATTGTCTTGATGCGTTTGGAAATAGGGTTTTTACGAATCTTTTCTATCTTTGTATTTTGATCTGTACAGGAAAAATAATGAACAATAATCTAAGTACTTCACCACACCTGATGATATATTTTACTGCAGAAATCTAATAGTTAAAACTAAACCTTTTTAAGCTGAGTTTCTGGATGGGAAAAGAAGTTTCAGATCGAGACTGGTCAAATCTGAAAGAAACTATTTCCAATAATTTTCTTTATGAAATTATATCCATAAAAAATATTAGGCCCTCAACGGGTAGCTCTATCGTGAACAAATAATTTTATCATTAATTATCATTCTAGATATCGCAAAATATTAAATAACAAATGTTCACAGCTTCGGAGTTGAGAAAGGTAAACAGAGTATCTGTTTGTGCCCTACTCTTTTTTTCCACGTACATGTTGCATCTTTTAAAATACCATCTCCCTTGGATAGCCACATTTAAAATGTATATAATTCTTTACGTATTTAAAATACACAATATATATTACGAGGATGTCATGAGCTTTAAATTTTAATAATTTAGCAATTATTATAGATTGTTAATGAAACTACTGAGTTTTTGTCTTTCCCGAAATTATGGATGGTTTGTAATTTTAGTAGAAGCCGAGTAAAATTGTATCATGGTACAAAAAATTGGAGAATGTCAATCAAGTCAAACGATAATATTTTCTTGATATTTTATTATTGGACAGCTAAGTCACTACTGTGAGAGAAGCTATAGTTTAATAACGATCTTTGTGAAAACGTATTAATTAACAAAATGCGTAGAACAAATTTTCTCTTTCAGGAAGTGCCCTTTCTCTCATCAATTGTCAAATAAAAGCACATCAATAGTCAAATAAAAGCACATAAGAAGTCAAATAAAAACAAATCAATAGTCAAATAAAAACACATCAATAGCCAAATTAAAGTACATCAATAGTCAAATAAAAAAAATAAAAAAAGAAAAGAAAAAACGACAGAAGACCCACGAAGACAAAGTTAGGTTTTCAAAAAATGAAGGATTTGAGTTAATGCAGTGAAGCTTCTTTGCTGCTTTGGTGTTGATTCTTGTGTGTGAAATCTGATTTATTGAATTTCTGCAAATGTTTCTTTTATAATATATAAGCAGGATCTGTCCATGAAGAATATAAAATCAATTAGCGCTAGAGAGAATAATGAGAACGATTAAAAGTGTTTGCTTTGTGACAGTCCCTATTTCGTTTTAATTTTCATCTGTAAAGGAAATCGGTGCTTAGATATCTATAATAAACAAATGCTGTCACGTCTCTGGCTCTCTACTGTAGATTTGGTAGCGATACCACAATTTTAATGTCATAAACGAACTTGTAAAGTCACATGGTATCCTTATTGCAACCAAAAGATTTTACGGGTGCTAACGTTCTAGACCAAGCTGCCAGTGTGTTCTAAGAAGTTTTAATTACTTATTTACTTTGCTTTTGTATAAAAATTATTTTTCGTTTCACCTTTTACATATTTTTTTATACTGTCCAAGCAGTTGCATATTTTTAGACATTGTATTTTCTTAAATTCAACAGTGAAATTCATCCGTCAAATTAAAAAACGAGTTCTGTCTGACTTTTCTGTGCATAATGATGTATATGGTACAAGCAAATTAATCAACATTTTATTTTCTTACTAAATCTTTCCACAACTCCGATCTTCATGAATGAAGGTCTTTACGTACAAAAATGCAAACATCTTTATTAATACTACTACTGCTATTACTACTACTACTACTACTACTAATAATAATTATTATTATAATAACAATGATATTCAAGACGGGAATGCTCGATAATGTC
Organism: Sinohyriopsis cumingii; assembly: GCA_028554795.2. Lineage (NCBI taxonomy): Eukaryota > Metazoa > Mollusca > Bivalvia > Unionida > Unionidae > Sinohyriopsis > Sinohyriopsis cumingii. Next base: position 22,486,592 of record CM068840.1, on the reverse strand, counting down.
CGCATATGTACCTTACTTTATAAGATATTGTTTGAATACAATAAATTGAAGCTCTTTCTTCAATTTACAAACAACTTTCTCCATAATTAAATTGTATGGTGGGAAGGACAGAATTTCTTGCTACGCCACTGTGTACAAATTTATCACATGGGAACAATCTTTCGAGTCCATTTTATTGATTAACTTTCTTAAGATGAAACCGTCTTATTCAAAATCATTGCCTATCCCGAACATATATTTTCCCCGCAAAAGCTGGAAACTCGTAACTATGTTAGCTGGGCTTCGTTATCTTAATACTGTCATAAAAGTCAGAACATGTCTGTTCCAATGAGAGGACGATTTTGGACGCTTCTCTAACATTTTGTTATTGACATACATATATGAATAGAAATTCGTGTGCCTGAGAATAGGCATCTAGGTGTATATTGTTTCCCACTGGCAGATGGGGTTTAGTCTCCAAGTCGCCATTAATATCAAATTTGATATCAGCGCTAATCGGAATCTTGATAAAATCCCATGGTAACGGTTGTGTAACTATGTCAGTGTGGGACCAAGCGCTCGCCGAACAGAGCCGAATAATGTGGCATAAAGCACCCTCGAATAATATTGTAAATGACTCTCTCTCTCTCTCTCTCTCTCTCTCTCTCTATATATATATATATATATATATATATATATATGCATCCATCTGTTTTGACATCTGTCTGTGTGTTTCCATTCTGCTCTGCTTTGTCTGCATGTTGAGATACCTATCCATTCGTCCATTCATCTATCCATCTCTATCGATCCATATGCCATCGTCCGTATGTATGTACATACGTACATAAGTATGTATGTATGAATTGTATTGTTTATTTCGGCACAATAGGTCGGGATTGGATAACGCATTATCTACTATATACATTGCCAAATCACTTCAGCAAAAATCGGATTTACCAATTATCACTAATAAATTATACATTTGCACTATGGACAATTTTGCATAAAATTGTATGATTAACAGGGTTACAGTATTAGCACGTGTTAGATAACTAAATAGCCTTTATTATATATATATATATATATATATATATATATATATATATATATATATATATATATATATATATATATATATATATATATATATATATTTTGTTGAAACTATATTTCTTATTAAAGAAAATATTCCGTGTACACTGGGGACGTAAACACACTCCAATACTGAATAAAAAAGGACATTTTCGTGTTTATGTTTTTAGTTCAACTCTCCGCTAGGACAACTATATAAAATAAAGCTGGCAGCGTGACATATCAGAAATCGTATCATATTTTTAATTTAATTTAATCATCGGGATAAAATCTGTCAATATCCAACAAAAATATTATTCAGTGAGCTAGAGTTTAAAACGCCCCGGTAAGACCCACCTACCCACGGGAAGCTATGGCAGTGTTCTCACGCCCACATTGGCCGAGCTTGAGACTCGCACACACTTGAACAGAGATGAGATGGCACTAACTGTTAAAGACAAGCTATAAATCCCAACCCCCCCCCCCGGTTCCCCGCAGGTTGAAGTAAGGCTGACGACTATTGTCCCATTTCTGCAGGATAAATTGATTCAGTTTTTGGAGTATGTTGGTAGATTTCTTTTTGCATTCGATTAATAATAATAATAATAATGATAATAATAATAATAATCATAGCAAATTAATCTCGAGTATATATATATATATATATATATATATATATATATATATATATATATATATATATATATATATATATATATATATATATATATATATATATATATATATATATATATATATATGTGTGTGTGTGTGTGGTGTCAATCTGATATCCCAGAATATTTAATTTTATAAAGCAAAATATGCAAACGGCAATACAGTAACAGAGTCGGTATTTACTGTTATATGTACCGGATTTTCCTGCTTACTGAATTTTAGCTGTACTGTTCTTTGACCAGAAGAGCTTTTGGGATAGTCTGTTGTCATTCGTCCGTCCGTCTCTTGGCACAAGCTTGTTATCGCTTCTCATACTACTTGGAAGATTGCTTTGAAACTTTACACACACACACACAAACACACACAATCGTCCAATGGTCTAGTTGGTCCTACATGAAAATGGTGCCGATCTGATGTCCAGTATGGCCTCCAAGGTAGCCATCTTGAAATCTTGCAGTATCAACATGGGATATTCACGAAAAGACTTAGTATTATGTCTATCGGGGCCTAAATAATAATGGTGTTGAGCTGTCTAATATGGCCACTATGCTAGCCATCTTAAAAGTCCGGAAATCGCATCTCTGCTTGAACTCAAAGTCACGGTGTTGTTAGGTTTTCACTAAAATACTTTTTATGATGTCCTGTTTATCTTAAATGAAAATGTACCATTCTCATGTCTAATATGGCCGCCACAGCAGCCTTCTTCTAAATGTTGTTATTGCTACACCAAAGATTTATAAAAAAAATGGTGCTGGCAGCTACTTTGCTTGACGCTCAGCATTATTAGGTTAGTGTTATGATTGGCTGGCTTGGTGATCAGGATAATGTGACTGGGTGGCATATGATGCTACATGTCTACGGCATGATGCCCCTGTGCCTAAAATCACTATAAACTGTCACACTGCAAGCATTCTAGCAATATGAATAAAATTGTTAAAGCTATGTTAAAAAAATCCAAAATCTAATCCTGAATGGAAAATCCTATCTTGAAAACATTGTTTTCTCGACTCCTCTCCATATGGGTGGCTAGATCAACTTGGAGTTTTCACCAATAGTCTTTTCGTAATACCCAGATGGTACTAAATACAATTCGTGCCAGTTATTCATCCATCATGGCAAGCACGACGACTGTCTTAAAATTATTGTTACCGCTAATACCCCTGAATGGATGATCGTTATGACAGGTTTCTCCCCGTAAAGTCCTAAATGAAAATGGTGCCAGTCCTACACACAATATAGCCGCCGCGACATTTGTCTTAAAAATCTTGTCGCTACTCCCACTGAATGGACGACCATTATGACATTTGTTTTGACCCAACAATTTTTTTTTTTTGCTGCGGTATACTTTGTCCTTAATGAAACCGGTGCCAAGCGGACATCCAGTATGTATACCATGGCAGCTAATTTGACATTCGTGCCCTCGCTGAAGAATATCAGAGACGGTTTCGTCTTTCGACAGTTTAAAGGAAAAAATGGTTTTGAGAACGTAGAAGTTCTTTTATACCCAGCAGAGTGTTCGAGGGACTGTTGTTTAACGTGCAGAGTTCATGCCGTTCTTTTTTATGGCCAATAATATTATACTTCTGTATGCTCCCACCCCCAAAGCATAAATAAATACAAATAAATTACAATTTTTGAAAACAATGGAACAATTGTCGCGTTACTTTTCTGCATTACAACTTCTATTTGTTTATAGAGTTCGTCCCTTATGTTATGCACAAATGAAGATTAAAGTTCGGGGAACATCTTGTCCCGACGGGACGCCATTAGTATTACGAATGCGTCGTATTCGCTCGTTTCCACGAACAGTCCACATCTTCTGGTAATGGATCATCGAATCTTTTTGGAGTGAAGTGGGTGGGTTAGGTGTGATGGGGCAGTCATATTGCAGATTATATTGCTTCAACATTCGAACAATTCTTAGTCGCCATTATATAAAATAGAATACCATGAGACGTATTGTATTCTATCTTTCATGAGTACAAACACTCATGTTAACTTGTTCACAACGAAATTCATTTATTCATTCATTCATTTATTCATTCATTCATTTATTCATTCATTCATTCATTCATTGGCTTTTGCATATTTAATAACTCAGTAAAGCAATCCTTCTTTATGGATGAAGGTTAATAATTAACATTAATATTCACTATTCAGAACTTCATTGTTTATATTTGAAGCATAAGTGAAGCGAACATTCGTCTTTTGGAATACGCTTCCTTAAAAAGAAAACGAAACCTAACTTACTGGCGCCATTTTTACTCTGAACTTTGTTTGCACCACAAGTCCACTGGTTCTTACTGAATTACTACGGTATCGTAAATTAGGGCCACGTGCTGCAAATAACCAGAATTTACGGAAATAACAGACTTTTACCAGGGCATAAAACCAGTTCTGGCACAGTATGACGTAGAGAGTTTCATGCAAGTTATGGCTGTTACTGTCATAACTACTTCAGGAGATTAATTTTGGAATTTTGCTGAACATATTTCTAATCACATGCTGCATTATAGAAGTTTAAACTAGAGGCAAGTGCAAAACACGTGGCTAACAAAGTCAGATTTGGTTTAGGAACACGCATTTATATATATATATATATATATATATATATATATATATATATATATATATATATATATATATATATATATATATATATATATATATATATAGATAGATAGATAGATAGATAGATAGATAGATAGATCGATAGATAGATAGATAGAAACAAAGTGCATCTCCAATCAGAGGAAATTCATTAAAGTCGAGTTTCATTAAAAGTTGGTTGAGCATCTCTGTCTTGTTGCAGTCCTTTAAAAAATTAAAAAAATACGGATGTTATCTTAAGGGTTCTGACTGCCTGTTAAATAGTGACTTGGTAGGAAGCACTACAAGAATTAAAGTAAGAACCAAAGTAAATAAATAAACAAGCAACACTGGTGTTTAGCTCACGCCCTCCTGTCTGTATGTTTGTGTTTTCACCTTAACTGATGCCCTTCATTTAAAATATTAGAAATGTGTGCATTTTTCTGTATTTGGCTACAATTTCTTAACAAATACACGCTTTAATTTGCTGTCTATCATGTTGCACACCGGGCATCCAAACACACTAGGCAGACATATCGGCAGATAGCAGCACAACTTACGCTAAATGAGCTGATGTGATAACCAGTTCTATTTCAAATTTATATGAAAATTTTAGTATTTTTGTATTAAGGTCTGCATAATTTGATAAATAAGCATTGTGAATCATGGAAAAGATGTCAGAGTATTTGCTGCAATATGGCGCCTATATAAATAGGTACTTGGGATAAAATAACATTTATTGCTTGCTAACAAGTCACTGGCGTGAATTTAAGCATGATGAGTAAACGTTTATATGGATACAATTTCAAAAAACTGGCATTTATTGAAACCCATCTCGTGCAAATAAACATCGTTTAAATAAACGAGACAAGGAATCTTGTATACGTTTTATAATGGTCTTTTTTTTCTTCTTCTTATTGACGTCCTATGCAGAATCTGCAAAAGTATATAGAAAGTAAATTCAGAATACTTCGATAAATTGCATTCCGTGACACTTTTGTACAAATGTGTGACTTGGATAAATTGGGCTTTCCATTTCAAGCCGATCTGTCCAGTTTTGAACAGGGGTATCAATTACACTGAAAGCTCACCTTCCACATTAATGAGATTTTTAAAAACTATAACTGTTGGTTATATAATCACCAAAAATGGCGCCAAATACTCTCTCTCTCTCTCTCTCTCTTTCACACACACACACACACACACACACACACACATCTGGCCGCCATGACTGCAGTAAAAAGTCGGCCTTGTTCGAAGAGAACCCTTATTTGCCCCAGAAGGAATCAAATGACTATCTCTATCGCAATAAGGGGTCTTTGTCGGGTTCCAAACTACCAGCAGAACTCTGTATGTCTTGTTTGTCCCAGTAGGAATCCTGAGATTATTTGGGTCTCAGGAAGGGGTCTTCTTTTGTTTCGGACTACCAGCAGAACGCCGAATGCATTGACTTCCAACCATGCTGTGCAATATTTATGGTGGTCTTTGAAAAACGGGGAATATCATGCATGTTCATGAAATATGTACCGCTTGGGTGAGACACCATTTCAACACATGCTGTGGGATTTTAATTTTAAAAAGGTGGTTTCACTGTCCTCTCATATTGAGTCAGAAATTATATCAGCTTTGACGCACCGTATTAATCGTAAAACAATTTTGTAACTGTGATTTGAAATAAGATTAAAAATATACATTTACGTATCATGTTACATAGCCAAGTACACTGTGTAAATCGTGGGACGGATGAGGTAATACATTACATGAGATAATATATTTTGTTGTCTTGGAGCTATTAATAAACACCATTCGCTCTCATTATCTGTACTCAGGCTCAAATATCAAAGCCAAAAAGGACTAAATGCACACAATGGGCCCATTTTTATGAGAACAGCTCAAGCCAAACAAGAAGGTGACGCAAGTCCCTTGTCAAGCATAATTGAAAAAATGTTTAACAAAAACACTACGAGATTATCCCTGCAAATGCAGTAAATATATTCCAAATCTTATATTGGTGCACTCTTTCAAGTTGGACGAGCTTGTGGAAGGTGACATTGGTGGCTGAGTGACGCTGAAATATAAACTACCATAAGTTTAATTGTATACAGATGAGATTACACATACAGTTGTATTTAATGACACTTTTTGTTTCCTCGAAAAGGTACGTTTTGAGCATAGTCAAATTCGTGGGGGGGTTCGTTTTAAGCTTTACTGTGAAAATTATGAAAAGCATCTGCGCTGAGTTCGTGTACTCAAACGAATTTCCTTTTCCTTTTCAAAGGGCTAAGAAGCCTGCAAAAGCAAAACACTTAACCCATTTGCTTTTTTTAAAGTTAATATGTCTGTTTCTGGAAACTTAAAGGAAAACAGAAACTGTGCAGAAAGTCTCAGCATCATTGGTGTTGATTACAATCAATTCCTTTTTGATGGCGACCGGAAGCTTTCACGAGGCAGCCAAAATGTCCCCTGCCAATTTCCTAACAACCATATCGCTCTCTTTCACACACACACACACACACACACACACACACACACACACACACTACCACGTAACCAGCTACCGTGGTTGCCATATGTAGCAGAAAGATATGTCGCTCCCATTGAAAGGGCAGAATCTTTAGCCGCAGCAGGAATAGTGCCATTATCCGGTTCGCAGGATGGGTTCGAGATCTGGATCCGTACCACCGCAAAAATCCGTCTAGCTGGTAATATATCATGGCTTGCATTTTATGTGTGGCTTGAAATTTTACACATGCATGCAATGTAAGTGTTTAACAAAACGATCTTATTTCCCCAGGTTCTGCCTGGTTGTTAGCTACCAAGAAATAATTAATCGTAAATATTTATCATTAAGAACAAAATATCAGCAATTGTTAATCTGACTGATACCCCCCGCCTCTTGTTTCTGAATTTGATTCTTATAACATTGGTAGGTTTTATTTAACTCTTCACTATTATTTTTATTTTTCAGCTAGTGTTCTGTCGTTAATCTCAAGATTCGTTTTATTTCCTGATTATTGTTTAAGAAAGTACTACGTCACATGCAAATCGGAAAACAAAGATGACGTCTTTTCAAATGTAACTCTGTCTTATCCAAAGGAAGTATCAAACAAATAATCCAATACTGCTTTCTTCGTGATGTTTACAACTAAAAATATTTTTACGACTCGATGGATTGGATTAAACCTAAGGAGCAAAAAAGCCCATAAGTTTTGTAAAATTCAACAAATAATTTATTTCTCTTGAATGCAAAGTGAAAATTTATAAAGAACTTACATCATCGTGAATTAAATCCCAAATAGTCCTAAAATTTCTATCACATGTCCAAATGTAAGAAGTTCCAGTTAAATTCCTAGCGGTATTCCAAATATATTCCAATACTGAATGTGTTGATGTGCATGAAGTCTCAAACGTACTAATGTGCCAATGACCTGGAGTATGGTGATATGCTTATAATTTTTTGATGTATCACAGCGATATAATCCCAAAATTTCATTGTCTGAATTTTCTGTAATTCCAAAATAATGTTTATGTCCCAGAATAGTTGATGAGTACTTTGTATTTCCAGTGAATAATAATTTGAATAAATACCTTTACTAAATGAAAAACTGAACACAACAATAAGACTGATTCTGCTTCAAGATGTTAACACAAGAATAAATAATCAAGCAAGATTATAATTCTCTGTACATAATCTAGGTCTCTACCACTTTCTGAAAATATCCTGTACCTAATGGAAACTTCCATTATAGAAGTTTCTAGGGTCAGAATCAAGACTACACACAAGTTTACCATTAATAATGATCTGAATTTCTAATGCACAATCAAAGAGACATATCTAGTTATTTATTTTGTTGTTTACTAAATGAATGTCCCTGGTCAGGTACACAGTGAACTTGAATTTGGACTAGGTCAGGTACAAAATGCATGTAATAATTAAGAAAAGCTAACAAATACTGCTTATTAAATATACGTAACAATATGACACGTCTAATATAATCTTTTTAACCTGATTTATTCATGAAAGTGAGTCGTATGTCTGACGCCATCCTTTATGTTCTTGCGCATCTCCGATATTTAAAATTAGACTAATTCTCATAAGCTTGCGAGTATTTTTTAAACAACATGTGAAATATTTGCGTAAAAGTCAAAAGAGAAACTCTTCAAAACGGATGTATTTCATGAATTGTGTAATTCCTGTAATTTACTCCAAACGAATTTCTGCATTACCTCCATTGAATAAGTCTTGTTTTGTGTTATATGGAACGTTTTCAGGACTCGCTAATTTAGACACGTATTGAGTGCTTGGTAATTTCTGATAATTTTATGTACAGAAGTTAACAAATTTTTATAAAACAATGATATTGTTTCCATACTAACATTTCTAAATACAAAAGACTTTGAAGAAAGAAAGAAAAGAAAAAAAAAACACAACATGCAGATAATATTATTCGAACCGGAAAGCATTATAATTTTTTTTTCATGCCTCTATTGCTGATTCTAATATATTTCCAATCATATTACAAGAAATCAAGTCACTGCAAATCCCTGTAAACTTTGAAGGGGGAAAAAAAAGGATGTAGACGTCTCATATAGGTAATGATAGAGAGAGACAGACAGATAGACATAATCTTGAAAAAGGTCATCCACTTAGCGTACATAGATTTTAACTACAAAAACATGTTTTATTAAACGTTTGCTATGTAGATTTGTGACGGAGATGCAAGAGCAGAAAATATAAAGTTAAAAATACATCGAAATATTATGTTAGGAGATAATGGGTTACATATAAAAGAAAGCAGGCACTTATACACCTTTTTAAAGAACTGCAGATTATTTTTGGAGACAAAAATAGGGATTTGTTGTACTGCTTTTATAGTGGCTGTATATAACTAAACTTTTATTGATTTCACGGCACTTCAAAGTGGTATTTATTGCCATATTTTCAACTTGTTTTGCTGAGCTTTTTAGCTTTAGTATTTTGAGATTGCGCACAATAATTCACATATACATAATCCAATGTATATAATGTAATAATGCATGTTTTCTTCAATTGCACACTAGGGATGTATATTTGTAATAATTCAAGTTTTCTTTAACGTAAGATAGGGCTGTATATAATGTAATAATTCAAGTTTTCTTCAATGCACAGTAGGACTGTATATAATGTAATAAAATAAGTGTAATTTAATGTACAACAAGGCCATATATAATGTAATGATGCGTCTTTTCTTCAATGCACAACAGGACTGTATATAACGTAATAATAGAAGTATAATTTAATGTACAATAAGGCAATATATAATGTAATGATGTGTGTTTTCTTTAATGCACAGTAGGGCTGTATATAATGTAATAATGGAAGTGTAATTTAATGTACAACAAGGCCATATATAATGTAATAATGCAAGTTTTCTTCAATGGACAGTAGGGCTGTATATAATGTAATAACGCAGTAATTTGACCTGTTATGTTATTATGATTTTAAAACATGATGACAAAGGACTGGTTAAGGAACACGATTTCTTATAGACTGGCACCCTTTGAAGTGGACTTGCATCATATTTTTATATGCGAAAGGCGCAACTAACAATGAAAAGTTCTAAGGCCAAATACAGCAGTGCCTCTCCACAGCGTTATACCCTTTATGTGATACTGCATTCATATACTTGTGGTTGATTTAAATAAACACATCACGTAATTATGCCACATCAAATTTATATAGGATATATTATTTCGTGTGCGATAAAGCAAATGTCTTAAACTGAACACCCATTTTCCTTATTGGTGAATTTGATAACTGAGCCGATGGTTGGAACATTATTTACTAGCTCAAACGTTACATTGTAGCGACCGGAAGCTTTTGCTCTCCCGGCAAAATGTTGCCTGCCAGAATCCTATCGTCCATATGGTGTACAGTTTGTAGCATATGCTCTCTCTCTCTCTCTCTCTCTCTCTCTCTCTGTAAGACTGTCTTGCAACATAAAATGTAGTAATACGATTCGCCAAGTTTGAAAAAGAGGGTAAGAAAATGTTCGGCAGAGGTCGTGTGACAGTCTTGTACTTTGGTTTGAACTGTCTCGTTTCCATTGATCATTTGCGCATACTGGTCAGCTTAGAAATGAACGAAAATTTATGAAAACAAAGATCCAAGATTTAAAAATATATATTTGCGTATATTTATCAGGATAGAACGACCTAAGCGGTATCTTTGTCCCAGATTAAATAATGCAGATTCCCTAACACACACACACACAGACACCGACACACACACACACACACTATACTGCCTAGATTTCCGACATGTTAAGTACTATGGTACATTGATATCTCTTCTCTGATGAAAGGGAATCCCTTGTTTGCACCAGCGGTAGTAGTAGGATTATCTGGATCGCAGAAGGGGGCGGCATCTGGTTCCGGACTACAGGAAGATACTGCGAATAAATTGATCCCGCCATTTTACAATGTTTTACATATTTTTTTAGCACTTGTATGTATGTATGTATGTATGCATGGATGTATGTATGTATGCATGTATGCATGCATGTATGTATGTACACTCCATCATTACTTCTGCAGAGCAATTCACTTTCATGGGTATTTTAAAATATGATCATGATACGGTCAACTGTTTTGCAAGAATACGTTTCTTCTGGCCTGAAGTTTTTTGAGTGATGGTAGCAAAGCTTATTTCTCGATTTTCATGTAAATCGTAATACTTTTGAACGTATTAATGTAAATAATTGTAATTATTCAAATGTTAATGTTATGTATGTATGTATGTATGTATGTATGTATGTATGTATGTATGTATGTATGTATGTGCATGCATGCATGCATGCATGCATGTATGTATGTATGTATGTATGTATGTATGTATGTATGTACATGCATGCATATATATATATATGTATGTGCATGCATGCATGAATGTATGTATGTATGTATGTATGTACGGATGACAGGATTGCTTGATACTGTAGATAAATATATAATAGACTTTAAGCCAGTCCAAGTAGATCACAACTTGACGGGGTTTTTGGTTTGTTTGTTTTTTATAGAGGTTACCATATGTTGCAAGGAGTGTAATTTTTCATGTCAGAGACCAATCCATCCAGGTACTAGATTACAAGAGGAGCTGTTGATCCAAAATGCCCCATTTAACACCAATCTGAAACATTTAACGACCAAATGTAAGTACCTTTAGAGACCAGCGTACAAGCTTTGCGATGCGAGAGCGGTACTCTATACCAGATTACTGTAAACTCGACATCTGGTGGGGGCATTAACGCTATCGTATGAACATTGCATGTAGATGCAATTAACACTCAAGAGCGGGGTTGTGTTTATTTAGGATTACTGAGCTCTTCTGAGTGCTTTTTGTCAAAATATCAAGAAATAATAGGCAATAAAGACCCGCCGATAATTATGTTACCCACGTAAGTTACTTAACAGTAAAAAAAAAAATGTGCGATACATGATGTAGATAATAGAAGATTTTAGGGTCGTGACCATGTAAACATTCCTATAGAGAGTACGCAACCACTGAAAGAAAGTGTTCTTGTGAAATGTAATTCACAGAACCCTTTTAACACTACACATCTCTACCAATATGCCAAATATGGACGTTTTACGGGTAAAATGTGTGTGTGTGTGTGTGTGTGTGTGTGTGTGAGAGAGAGAGAGGGTAGAGATTTGGATTCATTAACGTAGCTTTAACAAATTTTTGGTCATATTGCTACCATGTCTGCAGTGAGGCAGTTTATAGCGGTGTCTTGCACTGGAGCATCATGCCGCAGAAAACGTATTCGCCCACCACCACCAGTCACAGTATCTCGAAACGAGGCCGACCAGTCCTAACAGTAAGCTCTTAATGCTGAACACAACGACGCAGCTATTAGTACCATTTTCGTAAGGGTTTGGTATGTTTCGGCCGGGGATTCGAACCCGCGACCTCCCGAATGCTTAGCTTTGTTATAATCTGTCCAGGGTTTCACTAACATTCTCAGATTTTCTCTTCAAACTGAGATTTTACAGCTTATCACACTTGAGGAAAAATTAGAGGTACGGATAGTGGAAACAATGGAAACACTACTTATTTTTAAAAATTCAACGGCATCGGTATTTTTATCGGAGGTAAGGATAGAAGAAACTATGGAAACACTACTTATTTTTAAAAATTCAACTGCATCGGCATTTTTATCGGAGGTACTGATAGTGGAAACAATGGAAACACTACTTATTTTTAAAAATTCAACGGCATCGGTATTTTTATCGGAGGTACTGATAGTGGAAACAATGGAAACACTACTTATTTTTAAAAATTTAACGGCATCGGTATTTTTATCGGAGGTATGGATAGTAGAAACGATGGAAACTCACTATTTATTTCAAAAATTAAACGTTGTCGGTATTTTTATCGGAGGTACGGATAGTGGATAATTTTTTAGTTGTAAAATTAAACGGTATTGATAATTTTTATCAGGTACGGATAGTGGAAAGATGGAAACTCACTACTTAGTTTTGAAATTCAGACGGCATCAATATTTGTATCAGAGATACGGATAGTGGAAAAGATGCACAATCACTGTTTACTTATAAAAATCCATACGGGGTCAGTAATTTTGTCAGAGATACGGATAGTAGAAACGAAGCAAAATCATCGCCTAGGTTAATATTCAGCCTCCAGAAAAAAAGAGTTGATGAACTCTTCAAGCTTGATGAAACCCTCCAAATATTTCCCGAGAGACTCATACAAAGATAATTAGCAATAGTATAACCGGCTCGTGTTGAATATTCTATAGAAAACAAATCATTGTATTCAACCTAGCAATAAGAGAGATGTACAAAAATCTCAAACTGAGGAAGAAATTTGATAACTTCAGCCAATCAGACACCCCCTATCTGACTCGTTCGAACGGGTGATTGGCTTTGTTTGGATCATTATGACCTTTGCCTTTGAAATCAGACACCCCCATCTGACTCGTTCGAACTGGTGATTGGCTTTGTTTGGATCATTATGACCTTTGCCTTTGAAATCAGACACCCCCATCTGACTCGTTCGAACTGGTGATTGGCTCTGTTTGGATCATTATGACCTTTGCCTTTGAAATCAGACACCCCCATCTGACTCGTTCGAACTGGTGATTGGCTCTGTTTGGATCATTATGACCTTTGCCTTTGAAATCAGACACCCCCATCTGACTCGTTCGAACTGGTGATTGGCTCTGTTTGGATCATTATGACCTTTGCCTTTGAAATCAGACACCCCCATCTGTCTCGTTCGAACTGGTGATTGGCTCTGTTTGGATCATTATGACCTTTGCCTTTGAAATCAGACACCCCCATCTGACTCGTTCGAATTGGTGATTGGCTCTGTTTGGATCATTATGACCTTTGCCTTTGAAATCAGACACCCCGATCTGACTCGTTCGAACTGGTGATTGGCTCTGTTTGGATCATTATGACCTTTGCCTTTGAAATCAGACACCCCCATCTGACTCGTTCGAACTGGTGATTGGCTCTGTTTGGATCATTATGACCTTTGCCTTTGAAATCAGACACCCCCATCTGTCTCGTTCGAACTGGTGATTGGCTCTGTTTGGATCATTATGACCTTTGCCTTTGAAATCAGACACCCCCATCTGACTCGTTCGAATTGGTGATTGGCTCTGTTTGGATCATTATGACCTTTGCCTTTGAAATCAGACACCCCCATCTGACTCGTTCGAACTGGTGATTGGCTCTGTTTGGATCATTATGACCTTTGCCTTTGATTGCGAAAAATCCTTATAGCCTACTATTTTTGCTTTGAAACAAAAAATTTCTAACAATATAATGTTGAAATGTATTTCCAAGACTTTTACAGGTTCACTTTGAGAAATTGTGTGTGTATTGTACACTTTTAGGATCAACTGTGTATGTACACTTTTAGAATCAACTGTATTGTAAACTCAGTTATGTTGTATACTTTTAAGGTCAACTGTATTGAACACTGTTAGGGTTAACTGTATTGTACAGTTTTAGGGTCCGCTGTATTGTACACTTTTAGAGTCAAATGCATAGTATATTTTTCAACTGTTATTTTTTAGCTTCGCATTTTGTACGGGGAGGGGGGACACCATAATATTTTCAGAGCATAGGACCTGGAAGGTTTTAATCCGGTACTGCCTTGAAGCATGTTGTATGGTGAATTATCACTCAAAATATCTCAAGCGTCTCCATTTATTTTCTTTTTTTCTGAGACTGGTATGTTAATAAACGGTAATACGAGAATATAATTTAAAATGATAGTACGTTTGTACCCTTATCTTTATTGGGTATTTAGAAACGTATTATGTTAATATATTTTTAATTGGTATCGCTGCTAAATGCATCTTCACTTAAAATCCGAGAAACGTATGTGTCATTTTGGTGCTTTGAGGGGGGGGGGAGACGTGGATACATCGTCAGTTACCAAACTATATTCAAACTATACTACATGCCTGCCAAGGCCAACAATTCACGTTTGAATTCAGAAATAAACAACATAAACAAAAAAATCATAAAAGTAAACTCACGATGATTAAAATGTTTTCTTCAAAAATGTTACGCTCTGAAAACTGAAGGATGTGACAACTTTGTGATGTTTCTTCAGTCCCTCCCAAAAATGTCCACTGTATCAATACGTGCAAGAAATGTGTTGTCGAAAATAAATATTTCTTCGTTTGAGTTCAAAAACAGCCATTTTCATTAATTTGAAAAATTTACAATTTAAAGTATTATTTGTACAAGGTAAATTTGTGAAAGTTCGTTGTCCTAAAATTAAGATTAATTTCGAACTTCTTTTTATCGATGTAGTAATGTAGCTGTTAATAGCATTGACACATAATGGAGAAACAAATCCAGACAAATCGATAGATTGTGCCGCAAAAATATATAATAAAGCAAAATCTACGTTTCCTTTTTAGTAGATATAAAGAAATAAGTCACTCGTGAAGTGGAAACATTTTTTATATTGCCACTCGAGTCAATACTGTTTCCCACTTCACTCGTTAAATATTACCTTAAATGTACTTAAAGCACATGGATATCCTCTATTTATCACATCATATAGTGTGTGAAGTTTAATATTTTTGATATGACATGTTTACGTATCACTTTATTTTGGTCCAAATAAACCCATGAAATTCTTGCGCGGTATTCTGTTTACCTACTGACCGTGTGGATTTTCTTAATCCCGCCTTTAGGAACTTTTTTCTTTTTGCTATCAACATACAATTTTGACGGCCGTTTTGTGAATCGATTGCCCAGAGGGAATTGGGGAAAGAAATAGTCACATCTATCTGAATATGGCCAATTTACCCCATATGGGCTCGCTGCACCATGTATAGCATATTATGCGCTGCAAAATGGCGTAAAACCTCAAAACAACAACAACAAACAAAGGGTATTGGTCAACTGATAAGCGGGCGTGTGGCGAGTGGTGGGCGGTATACCTGCTGCATGGAATTCACCCTATATACACAATCATGGTTTAAATGTTAACTTATGAACTCACTTCTGTTCACACATAAATGTAGATACAAAAGCCGGTCTCCTACCTGACAGAGATTTATCAAACCAAAGCATTTTTACGCGATAAAAGAAATCAAACCCCCAAAAAATGTTTCTTGTTATGTAATGCAATTCCGACTCCAAATAAAATTTATCTGTGTTTACTGTTCCAAACAAATAATCAAATCAGATCCGGTCACAAACATACTTCAGTAAATCTTGAATTTCTGCATCCAGTGATCATCCCTTCACATATAATTACAACAACTGGAATGCTTAGTCGTGAGACAAACACACTTTAGGTGCGAACATCGATCGGCTACCCCAGTGGTTCCCAAAGTGGGCGGTGGGATTAACGGGGGAGGGGGCACTAATGCTGAATAATGCATGTTACGGGGTAAGGTAGGCACGCTGAGGATAACCAAGGGGGCGGTGGCCCGAAAATGTTTGGGAACCAATGGTATAACCTAACCCGAGTCAAACTATGTGACATGGAATTTCCACAGAAAAATGTTTTGCTGGTTTTATACGTTCTATTTATTCAGAAGGACAATTGCTCTTTGATTTATAATTTGTGGAGAATTTTTTTTATTTTTAAATGTTAATGGTTATGGAACTTTGTCCGGAACTATTTTTTTACGCGCAACAAATTTAAGGTACTGAGTCAGAATGAAAGATAATATTTTATTCTTCTTTCACTCTCAACTATTTCCATTAAAATAAAAACTATGCGATAAACAGGATCTCAGTTAGGTAATGATTTAATATTAAATTTATGAAACTCGTTGAATGATGTCGAGAGTTCGCGAATGATCGCAGAAGCCGAATATTATTCAACCCTTTTCGTAAATTCAATATTAAAGCATTACCGATTTGAGACCCTGTTTGTCAATGCATTTCTCTCATATAAGTAAAAAGCAACGTGTATATACCGTATCTATATAAAAAAAAAAAGTTAAAATAACGTGCAATCAATACTGCCGATCAAGTCCTTCTTCCAATGACGCAATCATGAGTTTGGATTGATTAACACAACAGATGACGTAGTTGGAAACAAATATGGATGCAAAAGCTATACCTAGTGTAAGCTGCCTCATGTCATGAAAGTCTCAAACTCACCTAGTAGGCTATCGAAATCTCGTATTAGGCTATCGAAATCTCGTATTAGGCTATCGAAATATCGTATTAGGCTATCGAAATCTCGTATCAGGTTGCACAGAGTTTTGGTTCGGGCTTATCATAATGGCTGGGGGGGGGGGAGTATAAGCTTGGTTGTGTCACGCTCTCCACGACAGATCCCTAAGGAGTCCATTGAATTTGTCAGTTACGTGTTTTACTATTTTGATAGGCAGGTGTGGCATCGCACCAGCACCAATAAAACATAGTGATTTTTCAGAGATTTGTCAATATAATAGTGAAAAGTGGACCCATATAAGGGTAATCACAGAAACGTGGGGGACATCAGAGTTCCACTGAATAACTTACCTAAGCATGCACTGAGTTAGAAAAATCGGTATCCACCTAATATAAAAAGTGTTATAATGTAGAGATACACTCCTAAATTTAATAATAATTATTTCACTGAGGAATGAAGGATATTGGATGAAAGAATACGAACTGGCTGCTATTAGGTTTTGTGACACAAGATCACGTGTCAGTTTAGCTGTTGTTTGGCTCTTCCGGAACCAGACGTAAATTCTGCCCATTTTGTTTACGTTTGTTTATTAAACAATTTTACGGCATTATTGTACTTACCACTGAATTAAGTATAAAACTAAGCAGTCGCATTGTATAACTTCTAGCCAGAATAAAGGACTAAAAGAACCACACATATTTTGCAAAAGACCCTTGCTTATTTATCGAAAGTCAACATTTAAAGGAAACGAGAAAAAAAATGGTGCAGAAAAAAAGAAATAAAAATGAAAATAGGTAGGTACACTGCCAAAGCCATATATTATGGTATTTTTTTAAAATCCCTAATTCAATCCCTAATTCCAACCAGTAATATGCACTTGTAAGGAATATTAAATACTACAAACATAAATTCGAAAGAAGCGGTATGTTTAGCAACGTAATACTGAAGTGGACCTCCCACTCCCCCTCTCCCTCCTATACATACATTTATTTGGGTTACTCTTACGGTACAACCGCACCCTGAGGGAAAAAATGTGTGGGGTGTGGGATAATCCATGCGTGTGTTGAGCGAGCCTGAATAAAATAGTAATGATCAAATAGAAGGAATACAAACTGTGCAGTTATACGTGCACGTGAAAGGATCTGAAAAAGTCGGAAAGTACAAGACAGCCGATTTCACCAAACTTGGCGGACAATATTAATGGCTGTTTGGAAAGTTCAGTTTTTAAAATGTTATGAGCTGGTACCCATAATTCGTCATGCCTTTGATACGTAGATTATTCATCGTTTTGTTTACTCTTATTTGTCGTCCACGCTTTTTATCCCCACATGCCGCTGTTAACAAATCGAATTTTCAACGAGTATGCCCTGTTTCTTCTCGACACCTCATCGAGTTGGGTTTATCTAAGGGCAGGTCTAACGGAGTCATGGTGAAGTTTACATGGTATTTTCAACAATTAAACCGAATTTATGGACCCTTGTTATCAACCCGACAAGCCCCTATAAAGGTGTTGTATAGCTAGGGAAAGACATCCGATACTTCATAATTGAAAGGCGGGAGGGCCCAAGAATAGCCATGATATCTAGAACGTCACATAATATTTATGATGTTAATGTTTCTAATAAATGGAGGTTTAGTCTCAACAAAGTATTTCAAACACACACACACACACACACACACACACACACATATATATATATATATATATATATATATATATATATATATATATATATATATATATATATATATATATATATATATATATCTCTTCGCGTATCAATTCTTTGTATGTTTATTCATATGTCTTTCTAACCACCTTTACGTCCGTCGATTTGTCTGTCTGTCATGACTGCTCCTGTGGCCCGGATGCGGGATGTCGCGGGTTCAAATCCCGAGTCATTCCAAAGACTTATAAGAATGTTACTAACAGCTCTCTCGCTTGATGCTAAGCATTAGGAGGTTACTGTTAGGACTGGTTGGCCTGGTGTCAGGATAATGTTACTGGGTAGGAAATGATGCTACATGTCTGTGGCATGATGCTCCAGTGTTAGACATCAATATAAACTGCCACACTGCATACATCGTAGCTATATGACTGAAAAATTGTTAAAGCTACGTTAAAAATCCAAAAACCACGCCCACTGTCTGTCTATCATCTGTGTTTCTCTTTATATACGTGCATTTTCCCTCTCCATGTGTCTCATAATATATGTGTTCTCCTAATTATAACCCAGTACAATCGTTACTTTCGTACAACTAACCTAAATTATATTGAAGGCAACACATTCAGTATCCATAACGAGACTTCAGATTCCCATTATCAACAACGAGATTCAAATTCCATTATCCAAATTTTCAAATATCAATTATTCATAAAGAGCCTTCAAATTTCAATAATCCAGTAAATTTCCATTATCCACAACGAGACTTCAATTTTCAATTATCCAGTATCATTATAAAGCTTACTGCAATGAACTATTTAGTTTTGTCTTCCGATTCTAGCTGTGGGCTTAATTATTGTTTTATAATAAATCACCTAGGAAATTCTGCATGTTAATATTATTGGTGATTTTAGAGAAGCGGTTTCTAGTTTAGTTATAAATTGTACACTTCATATAATTCTTTATGTTGACACTAATTGACCCCTGTAAACAAAAGGCTTAGGGGTTTGAAAAAATTGCATACATAGACCAGGTTATCGGTTGATAATAGAAGAAACTGAATCGGTAAACCTTTTACGCTAAATTTGTTTATGAAACCATGCGTGTTTATTTGCTTTGAGGGTCAATGCAACTAAGGATGTAACAACTGTCGTCATAAATGAAACGAAATAACAACAGCAACAACAATAACAATAGCAACAACAAAACAGCAGTTATAAACCCAAACTTATTTTGCAACCTAGCAAAATATATTATATACATTTGATATGCTAAACTGGGTCACACTGTATAGATAGCTATAGCAATGATTGTAATGGCAGCAGTGGTTTGAAGTAAATTACAACTGCTTTAGTTTCCATCGCATGGACACCTGCCGTTAGCTATATAACTTGATAGTTGCACCGTTAAATCAGAAAATTCCCATCCAAGTCCGGAACCATTTGTCAAATATTTTTTGCCTTACGTGGGAACTTTGTGATGAAATATTGAAAAGCTACGACTGTGAGAAATTCAAGCAATAATATTGCCATTTGTTTTCTCATCAAAGGCAAGGTCAGATGTCTTCATTGTGCCTGTATTATAATTATTTTCAAGAGATTGAGAGAAAATTATAAAATATCAGGAGCAATACAAACATAATTATTACTGGCAAATTCAATGTAATATTCGATAATATTATTCTATTAATGACGTATCTCCCCAGGGAACTGTTCTCCAATAGTTTCTACTACAGCACGTTTCTCCACCATACAACAATAAAGGAGACAGTTCCCAATGGAGAAGTCAATACTAAATTTAGTAAATCACATGACGTCTTGTACTATCGTCGCGTGGCAACAGTTCCCGCTGGAGCAGTATAATTTCCTGCAGTCATGTGTGGACCGTTCTTAATATGATCTTTAATATTCATGTATCATGAAAACGAGGCTACCCTGTTTAGTTCGGCAAACGGGCACTTTGATTTATCTCATTAGCATTCTTTGAATTTGTAGAGAGAAAAAAATTCTTCCCAAAGGTTCCCGCATCAGTTTTGTGAAAGAGCATTTGATTACAAGTTTTAGATAATAAGGGATTCTCTAAAGGAATTGCGGTGGCTCAGTGGTTAGAATGCCGGACTCGAGACCGACATTATGCGAGTTTGAATTCATACTCAGATTGTTTATGATGTATGTTCTTATCTGTAAATGTGCTGCATATACAATTAATGATTTTGTATGTGAATCAACCGTATGTATATTTATTGTTCTTATCGGTAAATTTACTGTGTGTGCAGTTACTATTGATGAAATTGGCAGTGTTTATTGTTTGCTAAGTTTTTAAATTTGTGTTTGTAAAATATGATATTATTATTATTATTATTATTATTCAGGGTTAGAAGTGGACCTCAAAAACCTCGAGCAACCTAAAATTTCGTTTTGACCATAGAAGAATAAACAATCCCTTTAATAAAAACGATGGGTACTAAATAAATAATAAAAACAAGAATTTTGATGTGCTTTATCTTTACCCCACAACAAATGCTTTTTCACACACGGTTTTTCGCTAGGTTGGCATAGGAGCCTTGAAAGTGCTTGCAAATTAAAGACATCCGGTCATTTTAATTTTTTATTAATTTTCACTTTGTGATTATTTTCATTATATTTAGGAATAAACTCAAAGCATGCTTTATCAGATTTGTAAATAATGATATGCTCACCATATAGATAATAAGCTGTGTGTCTTAAACCTCAAAAATATTTTAAAACCTTAAGCAATTTTAAACAGTCTAAAATCGTAAACTTCATTCTCACTTTTAACCTTTATTATTATTATTATTATTATTATTATTATTATTATTATTATTATTATTATTGTTATTATTATTATTAAGTAACATGGGAAGGTGCTGACACCTAATAAATGCCCATTACAAAACGGTACACACTTATAAAAGAAATATAAGAAATAAGAACACATTTATATCTCTATTAAGTGCATGTTCACTCTAATTTGCACATGACCTAATTTACCACTGGTACATTTATAACACGGGTAGAAATAGAAAATCATGGATGGAATTCATTTCACTATGATGAGAATATCAACAAGTTCTAGTTATTATTTTAAAACCAGACACGTTATTCTTGGACTGGTTGTTTATTTTTACATAAAAAGTAGCAGAAACTGTCTGATGTTGAAATTTGTAAAGGAAATGGTTGCTTCATCGACCGACACAAATTTCGTTCACGACAATGAATTGCTCGTGCTCGTCATGAAATATGACAATAATACATTGCTTTCATAACTCCTTTCCGTTCAAAGGTGGATATGCCGAAGGCTCAGTTGGTATCGATTCTAGCGATACGATTACACAATGGAACATAACCACATTAGTGACAGTTTTCCTCCATTGCGTATTTAGCGGTGGCCCATCGATAGTATACTTGCTAATAACAGTTCGTGGCTTTAGCCTCGTTTTCGATTTAATGACAGCAGTTCAAATGAATGCATGAACAAATTATGTTTTAATTTAGTCCCCTCCATCAAGCTAATGGGAACTCGAAAATGTATCATGTAATGACTTAAATCTCTTAATATATTCACTAGAAACATGTAACTCTTCTTTTGCAAGAGCCTGGTGCTCTTTAATGATGTCAGCACTATGCATTGTAAGTCATTTCTTTCTATATTCTTCTTTTTCGTGTATAATTTGGATACAATTTTGTGAATAGGGTCCATGACGATCATATTACTGGTAATACACTTGATTAAGCAGGAAATAGTTTAATCAGTACTTTTACGGCCAAAATACTGATCCTTTGCTCACGGTTGCCAAACTGTATTTGGCCTCTCAATCCTTGAGTTTCATTACATGTCAGGTTCAAACCGAGCTTTATGAAAAATCACAGAACAATTAGATTTGTATGAAGATATCCGCAGATCTTATAATGATTTGAGATCTTACTTTTGTACTTTAATCTTTTTTTCTTGACCTTGAGTTAAGAAATGAAAGCACTATTCTGGATTACATATATTGCAGGTTTTCATATGACAGATGTTGTCAACCTTCCTCAAGAAATTCCCACGGGAATGCGAGTGACCTTGAACTATCAAATGTAAATCCCGTATGGGAGAATTTGCTTTGGCTAAATAGGTACAAATATACGATCGGTTCACTCGAGCTACTTTGGGCCTGACGCCAATAAAGCGATGACAACGAAGACGACGATAATAATAATAATAATAATAATGAGAGAAGGTTCGAAGAAGCACAAAAGCTTCAATAAACATTTGGAACCATGACCAATAGTCTAACAAAGTCCCAACCTTTATGTGTTATGCAAGGACTGACCATTAATTATATATATATATATATATATATATATATATATATATATATATATATATATATATATATATAAACAGAACTGTATAATTGTATCCGCAATTTTAGTTGAAACCAGTATAAGCGATAACGAAGGGGACACACAATTCAGTCCCTGTATTGTGTAAGCGTCAGGAGCCTTATTGTATAAAGCGTCGGTGGGATACAGGTGGGTCTGAATTGAAAATTAATAGGCTCCAGATCGCATAATTATGTATTTCTATCAGACTTTTTGAAGAAATAAAGAGTTGCAGACACCTAATACTAAAGACCTGCGTGGTTGCAGATAATAAAAAGGACTTTACAGGAGACTTCTGTTGCCAAAGCTGTCCATATTCGGATATACTCTTCTGATCTAATAATAATAAAAATAATAATAATAATAATAACAAATGTATATGGTCAAAATTGCATCATGTGACTCATAATTCTAGAGGTTATTACTTCAAAGAAAGGAACTAGGTATGAATTCATGCGCCCTTTTTTGCGTTCTTTGACAATATTTGTAAGCAATGGCTAAAGATGGTTATGTAATTTATTTCTTCACCTTGTCCGTTCCTCCCGTGTGTAATGAATTCTAAGCTTCGTGAATATACAAGTCCTATGCATTATGAATTTCAGTGCTGAATTTAAAACTTGCAGTATATGTCCGCATTGTTTATGAGCTGAGACAAAGATTCAAACTTAAAAGGGGGAGAGGGCCGGGAAAGGGGGAGGCTATATAAATAATAGTCACTGTACAAGTTCAAAATCATTATAGCCATTGCATGATGCGTTTTTGTGTCAGTTATTTTAGGATTGCAATCATCGTGGTTTATGGACAAAAAGCAACAAGCACTTGAAACTCGATAAGGCATAATGATTGACACCGACTATCTTGACAGGATATTAATGCCTTTAATTAACCTAGTGACTCTCTTTGATTAACGCTCTTAGTATAATGTGTGCCGCAGTTTCGTATATGCTGAAATATAGTAGGAAACCATTCTATTTTTAGGCAGGATGTTCTGTGTAACGGATTAAGAGAAAACGAAATGCTTGTTGCACGCTGGTTTATATTACCTCTTCTGGTCATATACCACAAGAGCCTATGTTATGGTTTGTTGTCGTTCGTCTGTGTGTCCGTTAGCACACATTTGTTATTGGTACTCCACTTAAACTACTTGGAGGATTTCTATAAAACTCTATACACATTCATTGAATGGTATAGTTGGTCCTAAATGAAAATGGTACCCCTCAAACATCCAATATGGCCGCCCCAGTGATCATCTTGAAAATCTCATTCTCTCTCCCGTTCTGAATGCATAGTCATTTCAGCATGGGGGTTTCCATTGAAAGACTTCTTTTGATGTCTAGTTGGTTCCAAATAAATATGAGACCGATCTGGTGCCCAATATGACCGCCGCAGCGGCCATCATGATCATCTGTTATTCGCCATTCCTCCTAATTGGAAAGTGATATCGAAATGGGGTTTTCACCAGAATACGTCTTTTGATGCCTAGTTGGTCCCGAATGAAACGATGACAATCTAATATCCAATATGGCCGCCAGAGAGGCCATGTTGAATTTATTGTTATGGCTACTCCTCCTGACTTTTTGTGATGTCTATTCGGTTCTAAATGAAAAAGGGATCGATCTTATATCCATTATGGCTGCCAACATGGCCATCTTGAAAATCTTGTTATCGTTGCCTCTCTGAGCGAAACATATTGCCATGTGGTTTTCACCAAAAGATTTCTTATAATATCGAGTTGGTCCTAAATGAAAATGGTGTCGTTCTGATACTCAATATGGCCACAACAGCGGCCATCTTGAAATAGTTATTACTACTCTTCCTGAATGGATGGTCTAGTCAACCTGGAGCTGTTGGTCCTAATTATGCCATTCAGACATTCACTATTTACAGTGACCATCTTGAACATCTTGTCATCAGTGTTTGCTGCTGAACGAATGATCAACATGAGGTTTTCCCTAAAAGACTTCTAACGATATCTAGCTGGTCGTATATGAAAATGGTGATGATCCAACATAGCATATGACTGCCAGCATGGCCATTTTGAAATCTTATCACTATTTATCCTTAGATGGCTGGTTATACTGACATTATTCCTGCACATACAGACTTACTAAATAGAAATAGTGCAAGTCTGATAATCAATACGGCCATCATAGCAGCCATATTGAAAAAATGTAATCGTTGTTCCTCTAATACGGAAAGTCATATCAGCATGGGGTTTCCACCAGAAGACTTCTTATAATGCATTCTTGGAACTTTATGAATAAGGTGCGATGTTAACATCCAATATGTCCACCACAACAACTGATTTGAAAATCTTGTCATCACTGACCAATATCAAAGATCGTTTCAGCAATGGGCTATTAAACGGAAGAAATGGTTTTATCTTGAATTCCTGGGGAAAAAAATTTCAGATTGTTGAGTGTCAGTCACTTCTAGGGACTCTTGTTAAATTTAAAACGTGTTGAAATGTGAATTTACCAGAGGTTTTTTGTTGTTGTTAGCACTTTGTAGATTCTTTCTTTCGTTCCCACGATCAAAAAGCTCGGGAAGTCGCCGTTCTTGCAAGTTTATCATCTATTAAAGCGTACTGCATCTGACGTTCCTTGGCACATTCCGGCTATGCGACATGTTGTTAGTCTGTTGAAAGTTTTGACTGCATTTGGATACAATTTGATTTCATGATTGAATGTACACAGGACTGTATCTTTATACAATTGTAAGTCTACGCAACGAGTCAGTTACAGTGATCTTGATGTAGTGAAGAACATTATGTTCCCAGATTATGCTAAACAAATTTGAATCTTATAATCTTATAATCTAGCTTGTTTTTGTTTTGTTGTATCTCCTTAATCTGTATTAAATCTCTGTCCTATATTACACGCTGCTCTGTATGATTATTTTTCAACGATTCCGAAATAAGCTTAGCAACAGCGAAGCGGTAGGCCAGTGTATCGGATATAGACCGAGTGTGACCTAGTGACGTCACAACATAGCAACGCGATCCTTATGCCCAGATTATCTACGCGAATGGCTGAAATTACTTGGCCATTTACTACGATTCCGCTGTGGATCTGAATACACATTTGGTAGATATTTCTATTCATATAGTTAAATATGTGGAAATAAGAGTTTATTTTTCCTTACTGTAGCAGTTGCACATATATGCACATCTTAGAGGAAGCCATTTTCTTTCTAGATTGTTTACTTGGTAAGAATATAGCCAATCTTTTCAGTTCTGTTATTAGTACTTCTTTATCATATATACATGTACCGGTTCTGTTATTAGTATCTTTGCATATTTTGTGCATATTACGATATGCAGGGGCTATTGTCGTAGGGAATCGATGCTGAAGAGAGATACATGTATTGCAAAAATAAGTATGGATTGTTGAATTTATACTACTAAAACAAAAACATCCGTGTGGACGAATTCTTTTGGCCAAAACAACGAGTCAACACGAATTGTTTTCAGGGCAAATTCAACAACCCTTTTTATTATATCCTTTAAACCAGTAAAGATATACATAACTTTGTTTTGTACACGGTCGTTAAAATTAATATAAAAACTAGATATAAAACGTTAAAACTTAAAATCTTACATTTGTCATATTTTCGAGAATGAATTTTAAAGATTGCTTCCATCGTAAATTCTCAATGAATGAATTCCGTTCACTCATACTTCTTTGTGACGTCCCATAGTAGTGGCGTTATAAGCGAAGCCGCAAGGGCAAAGTTTGCTAGGGGGTATGTATGTACTCATTCTTGTTTTGTCCATGAAAAGCATATATATTTCTCGTAAGTAACTGAGCTTATTCGTTTTCTTTAATGCGGAATCAGTAGGGTAGTTTTTATAGACGCCAGCTTCAGATGTCCTTTCAAGCGACAGTCTTTCCTCTATTGTGATTACATGATCGTTGTCAGCAAAATTAAAACCAATATTATCACTTGGTCAGTAACTACTGTCCTCTCTGCTATCCAAACGTTACATCAAAAGTTTGACCTATCGTGATTTTAACTTTCCTGCCACCAGCGTCTTCTTTAGCGAAATTTTCTGTAAACAAACGTTTTCAAACGTCACATTGTTAACAAATGCAAGTGCAACAGCTCGGCTATATTATGACCTTATCTACTTTCAATATAGGTAAATATTGAATAATGCAAAACAAATTGGACTTAGGAATAATGCAGAACAAATGGGACTTAGTTTATAGCAGAACATAACATTTCGAATATTGGTTTTCTTACTCGGTAATAAAAACAGCATCGGGGACAGTATGCAATCGGTATAAATCTGTTGAAGATACATCAATCACATTAATGGTCACGTGACAGTCATCTAGTACAGCCTAAAAACACACACAGGCATGCCAGCAGAAAATGTAATTAAAACAACAAAAAAAGGTAGATTTGAATATGACCATATTTTGGAGTAGACTTGTATTTCGCCGAAGATACATCAGCTCACAAAATGCGCAAAAGCCGATTTCAAGCATTTGGCCTAATTTTGGTTGGCACAGTTTGATAAGTAATTCATGAAAATGCATCCTGCCCGTAGCAGCATAATATGTTCCTACCATGACGAACAAAAAAAATAAATAAAAAAAAATACAACTTTACAGTGCTACTACTATTACTACTAGTACTAGTACTACTACTACTACTAATAATAATGTCTTATTAAGAATTCCTCAAGTATACTAGAATAAACATTTCCCCAACCAAGCGCCTTAAATGAGGGGTTGTACTGAATCTCTCTTGAAACAAATATGCCTTAACAAGCGAAAGGAGACTGGAGATGTTGTAATATTAGATTCAACATCAGCGTAAAGACACACCTTAAAAACTAGTGTGCCCTAAATTACCGTCAATACCCGCGTGTAAGACACGAATCCAACTGCAAACTGCACTGACCCTGATATGTCGTCGCATAATATAACAGCTATAAGTCTATGTAGTTGATCTGGAGTAGACCTTGACCTCCCTGCGCAGTATGCGACGCCATATTAGGGTCTATGTTGTTTGCAACTGGACCTAGTATATACGCTAATTTATACGGTATACATCCGAAAAAATAAAACAACCAGAGGTGACTCATAGTTGTTTTTAATACTGATTTTATTCTATGCTATATCCAATGGTATTACACTAGATCATTTTATTTTGTTAGCCTAGTTGTATTAATTACAAGTTGAAAGAAGTTAACGGAGCAACAATGAAATCTAAAAATTGCGTGAATTGATGTTATTTATAATGTTTCAATTGAAATCAATAAAGGATGGACTTATGTTTGAATGCATCGCCTTACACAATATTGCAAAAAATATTACAAGAATTTTGACCTAGCCATGAAATGGTGTAAACAGTTTATGGAGCTAAACCGGGTTGTTTTTAGAATTTTGAAACAAAATCCATCCACAAAATTTATTTTTGCACAAACGAAAGTCCTATCACAGCAACAAATTTAATTTTCTTCAAGATGGTCTAATGTTTCCCTGTGATGGATCCAACCTGTAAGTCACACGGCTTAAACCCTGAATAAATCGTTTTTCGAAGGGCTGACTAAATGTGCTTTGTTTAATGTTTAATAATATTATTTTCGCGGTCGTAGTAATAACCATCATAATCATCTCACTCTCTCTATTTTCACGGTATCATATTATAGATTTACCTTCCGTTAGACTGGAGAATAAGTACAGATTTTACCAACTTAAGCCATTTTCCCCTGCCACGATGTAAATTTTGCAGCTTTCCTTTCTTTTTGTATATATGCCAACAGTCTAATAATTAAAATTGCTTCACAATTTCCTCAAAAATATTGTGTATATATATATATATATATATATATATATATATATATATATATATATATATATATATATATATATATATATATACACAGAGCA
Organism: Sinohyriopsis cumingii; assembly: GCA_028554795.2. NCBI lineage: Eukaryota > Metazoa > Mollusca > Bivalvia > Unionida > Unionidae > Sinohyriopsis > Sinohyriopsis cumingii. The sequence continues at coordinate 22,457,659 of CM068840.1, read as the reverse complement.
AACAATTTCTGAATATGTCCATTTTGTCTTCTGCCCTTTTGATGAAATAGCAAATTAAGTTCATTACCTGTTCAGTGCTCTCCACCCTCCACCACTAGTACAATAACAACCAACATCATTGTTGAAATTATCCATGCGGTTCTATTTTGTACATTTTCACGGGAAAATTACATTAGCACATAGTATATGTACTTCAAAGACCCCAAGTATTCTTTCTACGTATATCTTGAGTGGCCGTAACAACAGCTGAGAACTCGGAGTGATGAAGATACTTAACCTCCCGCGGGTTAAAAAAAAAAATGAAACACGCCTCTTTCTCACTTTTGTTCGCGCATCGGGTGTCTGTTAGTCAAAATGTATTATTTAGAAATAATACTAATTTACTAGTATTTAAGTATGTGAGAAACAAATTTCATATTTAAAATAAGATACAAACCTTTTAAAACAACAGTATTGTTTTTAATATTAAACCCACTTTAATATACCGTATATTTTCATGTATAGTGCACTTGAAATTGAAAAATTTAACGGAATAGAGCTCTCGTCCAGGTCGGTATATCAGGAATACCTTAAAGCGAGTGACCTCCCCTTAGTAGGATAATGCCTTTGTCACAATGCTTCAACTTTAGTGGTAAAACGCCACCGAAGAGAAAACTGATAATTGATAATTGGCTGACGCATAGTTTTTATTGTAATTTTTGCTCTTAGCTGTCTTAGGTACACAGTATGAAGATTTTGTATAAAATGTCGCAGAAGATAAAAAATAAAATCAGGATTATTTGCGTTCAGTTATAAGACAAAAGGTCGATGACGTTTATAAGGTAGCACGTGAGAAGACGTCGTAATGATCCAATGAAGTCACGATAGAACGCGTCTGATCCTCCAGATTGTTTCTGGTTCCTGTACACTCGTTCTAGACGGGAGCAATAGTACTTGTATACTAATCCGCGGTGACAATGAGATCTTTAACTAGACGGTCTGTGGGTCAAGCACAATTACGTAGCGATATATTCTGAAAGAGTATGCACTGTGAGGAGCATACAACCGAGTTTTCACTGTTCATTTTTTTTGTTTCGACAAATAGTGAAGACCTTGATCTGCTTTGAAATTACACTGAGCACAGGCAGATATGGGTATAAAACTGTTTAAACCTCAACTGTTTTTACGTATTTTCAGACAACGATGAAGATTCAAAAGAGGACAAGGATGGAAAGCGCAGGCGCAAGCAGAGGCGTAACAGAACTACTTTCAATAGTACGCAGCTGGCGGCCCTGGAAAGAGTATTTGAAAGAACACATTACCCGGATGCGTTTGTCAGAGAAGAGCTGGCCCGTAGGGTGAACCTGAGTGAGGCACGAGTACAGGTAAAAAGTTGGAGAAAAAAGTGACCAGGACCTAACGTTATAAAACGTTTTGTATATACAAATTCATTTCGTTCATGTAAAATTAAAAAAAATATATATATGGCATGGGAGAGGGTGTTTATAGGCAATTCACGATGCATGATTGCACAGGGGCTCGTATCGTTGCTTACAATTCACCTATCAATTATACATGTACCATGTACATATTGATACAAGGGAGGACATTTCTCTCTTTTTTCCTGCCAAATATTTACGAATCGATACTGATATCCCAGGCTCTATTTAATAACTTAGAACTGATATTTAGCTAAGAGATTCAATTTTATAGGTCTACATCAAGTTTACTTCACTGTGCCACCTTTAATGAATATCAACCTGGACACGATAACAGCCACGTCCAGCAGTACTATTGGGATAGTAAGTTGTGAGCCATATTAAATGTAGGCCTAAAATGGTGTGTGTGTGTGTGTGTGTGTGTGTGTGTGTGTGTGTGTGTTGGAATTTTAACATAGCTTTAAAATGTCGCTAGGATGTCTGCGGTGTGAGAATTTATAGCGATGCATTGCACTGGGACATCATTCCGCAGACATGTAACGTCATGTCCCACCCAGTCACATTATCCTTGCACCAGGCCGACCAATCCTAACACTAACCTCTTAATGCTGAGCACCAGGCGAGACAGATCTATTAACATTTTAAAGTCTTTGGCATGACTCGGCCGGGGTTCGAACCCGCGATCTCCCACATTTGGGGCGGACGCTTTAACCACTAGACCATCGGAGCGGTCACAAAATTTTGAATTTCTGAGCTAAACATCGGTGCAAACGTTTTTACGATACACAAAGTGGTGCAAAAGTTGTTACGATACGCGAAGTGTAGACTTAGATATCAGCGTCATCTCCTAGCTTATTTTAAAGTTAGCCGAAATACGTAAATACCTCAAGGAAAATGCTTTCTACAAATTCACAAACTCTGATTTCACGAAACTCTTGAACGAAAACAAAACAGCCACTATAAACAACCCGCGGTTGAAATACGGAAAGAAAGGAATGACACAAATAGAGTTCATAAGTATCATATATTGCTTACAAGTAGAACTGAACGATATATTGTTATTGAAACTTTCCTCATTATCCTTTGACCCAATTTTGTTTATATTAAATTCGAGTTGCAGTACTAGTTAAGATTGTATGTTCAAACGATTCCGTCAGAAAGACCTAATTCGGAATGTTTTTGATCAAACGGTGGCGGCCTTAAGACACTAGACTTCATTCGGAAATGTTTGTGCTCAAAAGGTGGCGGCCTTAAGACACTAGACTTCATTCGGAAATGTTTGTGCTCAAAAGGTGCTGTCATTAAGACACTAGACTTCATTCGGAAATGTTTGTGCTCAAAAGGTGCTGTCATTAAGACACTAGACTTCATTAGGAAATTGTGCTCAAAAGGTGCTGTCATTAAGACACTAGACTTCATTCGGAAATTGTGCTCAAAAGGTGCTGTCATTAAGATACTAGACCTCATTCGGAATGTCCATGACACGTCATAATAATATCCGCGGGCATCGAATAGTCATTTAGTCTTCGGTGCAGATAATTATCTGAAACCAGACCTATCAATTATATATATATATATATATATATATATATATATATATATATATATATATATATATATATATATATATATATATATATATATATATATATATATATATATATATATATATATATATATATATATATATAAAGCGTTCTCCGTTACGGATCACTGCCATCTCACATTTGCCTGCGTGGGTTCGAGTCTCGGATTCAGCCAACGTGGGTATGTGAGAAAGCTTGCCATTAGCTTCTCGTGGGTCGGTGGTGGTTCTTTCCGGGGGGGAGGGGTACCCGGGTTCTTCCTCCACCATTAATACTGGCCGCCATGTATAGCCTATCGCGTGCAAAAAACATGGCTTAACCCCTACAACAACAACAACACACAGAGAGTACAAAAGTTCAATCGAGAGTTAGGGGTTTCAAAAGTGACTCATGATCACAAAAGAAACGCTTTTCTTTAGCAGAATATGCAACAGATATATATCTGTGCTTGTAATATTTTGATAGGATAGAAATAATGAACTAAAGAATAACATATGTAATCGTTCCTCCAAACAAATGTCATAGAGAAAGAAAAAAAACAATGAAAGAAAACAAGATAAGACAAAATAAATGTGAATAAATAGACTGGAATTAGAATCATCTGTATCTCGGAGAAGCGCGCTTTCTCTTTTCATGTCTTCATGTTTAGATAAATAATGTCTGAGGGGCGAACATAATGTAAATTTCTCACCACTAACAGTTGACACGAAGTACAACTTACCTTTATATACAAGACTATATATCTAAGCATACGAGTGACATGGCATTACATCAACGTCTGTTGAAGAATTGGCATGGGGAGACGCCTTAAAATAGTTGCTCTGTTTTCAATCATTTATTTCGTAATTCATCGTTTTGTTCTGTAATGTAATATGTTACCTTTAAGATCCATTGATTTAGTCTAGAAAATCGCGATCTATGTCCATAGTTGATTTGACCTCAATTAAACCTAGGAATTTACGTACTTTGGATTTTTCCCCAAACTGTTCATTCGTCGCGATATTATTATTACCATCAATATCAAAACTCTTATAATTTCTCTTCCTCCTCCTTCTCCTCCTCTAACTCCGACCTCTTTCTCCTCCTCTTATTATTTCGTCATCTGCCCTTCCTCCTCAGTCTCCTCCCCAGTTCAAAATGACGGATGGTCATGTTTGTATATTTATTGTAAGAGTAAGTGTTTGCCGTACTTCTATTCTCTCGTTTGTCAACACCAACATATGTTTTTTGGTGTCGTTTCCATTTTACCTGACTGCATGTTGATGTAAAATGAACCGCAACTTAATAAAACGTTTCTTTCTTAGACTTATTCAATGACTTAATTTTTGTACGCTGGAGGTGAAGGTGGGAGATTTCTAATGTATAGATGATCAAAACTTGACATAAACTAACTTAATACAGATTTATATATTGCCGTTTCTATAAACTTTATCAACCAATATAACAATGTGTCACTTTATATCATGTTAGGACTTTATGGTATTAAACTAAGTAACAGAAAAAAGCGGAAACCAACAGAAAAAAAGCGGAAACCAACAAGTTTAGTTAAATTCAAGAAATAACTTATTTCCTCCGAATAAAAAGCGAAGCATTAAAAAGAATTCACAGTGTTGTGAATTGAATCCCAAATAGTCCAAACAGTTCTATCACGTGTCAAAAAGTATAGAGTTTTCAAATGAATTCCAATATGGAACGTGCTGAAGTGCCAGTCGCCTTGAATAGTTTGATGTGCTAAGAATCTTGATCTATCACAATTATATAATCCAGAATGTCTCTGAATGAATTCACAATAATTCCAAAATAGAAATGTAGTCCTAAAGTCAATGAGCACTTTGTAATTCCAATGAATAATTTAAATAAAAGATTCATCTCCAATTTAATTGAAACATATCTGAAGTTAAAGATAGGAATGAATAAATTTTAATGTAAACAACCTCACGATGAAAACCTAAGATACGATACGAGGGCCAGAATGAGGGTAAAACGTTCATTTACAGAGCATTCTATGTTGTATAAAGGATCATATCTTTACTTAAATTTTAGCGGGTCAGTCTGCCAAATATCAGGTAGACTATGAATTTCCGATGGGAAAACCAATATCTTGAACTCAAATCCAAGTAAACATGTTTACCTTCATGTGATAATTATCTCAAATATAATCTGCGATGATAGACAACACTTACGTAAGTAATATGTTTTTACAAAATGACTCTTACAATCTACAATTATGGACAAGGAATTAAACACACAGTATATACCAATACATCAATGTAATGGACAAGGAATTACACAATATATACCAATACAGCAATGTATTACTTTGTATCAACCAGTACAACAAAGTATCACACTCTTCTTTGAAGCAATTAGAGGTTGTTTAAACAGACGTCACGATCGTGTACGCAAATACCCAAAATTCAGAGCGCCCGCACTTTGCGCGCTATTTTGATTCCTTCACAAACCTTTTGTCAACATGAGCCATCACGATAAAAATCTGATTTAGTCGTCGTTAAGAATATTTACTTAACCGAAGTGATACTTAGATTATACATTAAATTAAGTGCCCCTAAAGCATGACAGATTAAAAAATGCTGGAAGTTCGCTGGCTTATATCGAGATAACATTGGTAGCAATGTTTTTCCAAGAATATTTTTATTTGGTTCAACAACGGTTGTTTTGCATTTATAACGGCCAACAATACTGCACAATATGGTATTTTTTTAGATTGTTAATAAACAAATAAAAAACAAACAAACAAGGAAACAAACTGCAATATGAAAAGAAATCGTTTGTGTTCGACATTTCCTATATCAAAGCCAGCCATTGTATTACATTCTTACAATCAAACGTCTTCTACTGCAAATGCCACAGGTAGAATCAATTTCATTATAAAATTATTTACATTTGTAAATGGGTAAGTAGGTGAATATTAACTAATTACATTTTCACTATGACAACAAAATTATCATCAACATCTTCCTTTTCCCTTTGTTGAGTACTTGATGAATCTAATTGTTTCCTTTATTTATTTCAGGTTTGGTTTCAAAACAGGCGTGCTAAGTTTCGGAGAAACGAGAGAAATATGTTAGCACAGCGGGGGCCTATGTACAGCAGACCACAAGATAGCATGCCCATAGAGCAGCCAATTACTCCGCGTGCTGCTGCACCGCCCATGAACACGGACTACTTTTCATGGTCTTCCCCGGCCACGTACAATAACATTAATACGTCCAATTGTGGTTTGTTGAATCATTCGTATTCACCACCACCAAATATGGGAAACATTGCTTCCTTGAGACTAAAGGCTCAGGAATACAACATGATGCAAAACAGTCCATGGATGAACGCGCAAATGACGCAGTGAGAATCATTTTTTTGTTGGACATTCAAAAATTGTATAATGGACAATTCTAAAATAAATGAACTAAATATTATATCTGTGATCTGATTTGAGATGATAATCAAATACATTATCAAGTTAAAGTGTGTTCGTACTATTTTACACTTTGTAACTTGTGCAGTGAGACTCGAGAGATTCCTGTCCAGGCTTGGTACGATCCTCTGTCCTTTTCAATCGAGTGCGTCAACATGCATAAACAACAGAGAATTCTAGAAGTAGCTGAGATATATAACTGAGAATGTAATCCAGTCTTTCTTTGGACAGGGTTGTCAAATGCGTGCATGCATCTGGAAAAGGCAATAAGCTGCTGCGTTATCCGTGCTGTTCCCCAAAGATAGCTTACGAAAGTCTCTATGATTACGAATAGTCACGTGATTTTCTACACACGGATCATATAGTAACTTGGACCTGAACATGCTACTGTGGAAATTGTAAAACAGAATGATAGTCATTAGAGCAGTCATACAAGTGCATACTTACTTAACAAAAATACATATGTATGAAGTTCAAGTCATCGAAAGTCAAAACAGCAGAGACATATTGAGATGTTTTCTATTAATTTATAACACATCGAATTCAGTGAACTGTTACCTTTAGAGACAATTGAACATCCACGTCGTGCAAGAATAATTTGTTCCTGTACGAAACGACAAGTCTGGTTGCTTTGAACCTATTCTTTAGAACTTTAGAACCATAGTCAATATAACTGTAAAATCGGAGACTTCAACTTTACTAGTGCGTTTTACTGTATAAAGTGCGCCTTACTGTACAAAGTGCATCATCAACAGGTGTTTTTTATTAACTCTGTTTCATTGAAATAAGTCATTAAAGACATGTACACAAAATGAAACTAACGAAAGGACGGAGGCTGTATGATCTAAGTTTGCAAAGTATGCACTGACAGTGTGATTTAATATCATACAAGATACAAACCTTAACATCAGTGTCAACGATATATTGCAATGTAGTTTTATATCATATCATACAAAAAACAAACCTTAACATCAGTGTCATCGATACTTTTAACAAATGGGTTGCAATGTGATTTAATATCATACAAGATACAAACCCTAACATCAGTGTCATGATACATTTAACAAATGTGTTGCAATGTGATTTAATATCATACAAGTTACAACCTTAACATCACTGTTAATGATACATGTAAAAATGGGTTGAAATGTGATTGAATGTAAGTTTGCAAAGTATGCACTAATAGATTTAACAAATATGTTGCAATGGTATTTCATATAATACAAGATACAAACCGTAACCTCATTGGCAATGATAAAGTTAACAAATAGGTTGCAATGTTATTTCATATAATACAAGATACAAACCGTAACCTCACTGGCAATGATAAAGTTAACAAACAGGCTGCAATGTGATTTAATATCATGCAAGATACAAACCTTAACAGTAGTATCACTGTTAAATTGATAAATATGTTAAAATGCATTTTGTGTTCTACATGTTCTACACAGAGACCCGTACTAATGTTTTTTTAATAATGTTTTAATGTTTATCTTCAGTTTTTATAACTTCTGAGAGATATCAAGGGTCATTGTATTTTATGTTTATATTTTTTTCTTCACGCAGAGAGAGAGAGAGAGAGAGAGAGAGAGAGAGAGAGAGATTTAAACTTGATAAATGAACAGGCAACGAATCACATTTTCACACTTAATGAATTAATGCAAATATTGTCTGAAGCAAATACTTTCTGAATTCATTGATGTAATTATTCATAATATTATATGTACAAATAGTAATTTCTATGTCTACAAACACATTCTTAAATTATATCATAATAACAAATGTCCTCCATTCAAGTTAAAGTATATCATTAACGGGTTATCAAGAGCGATCACGTGATTAAAGTACACCAATCATGAGTGAACCAGATCTAGTATAATATTGAAGTACATCGATCACGAGTAAACACGACCGAACACATTTTGTGATTTTATTAATAAATGAAATATAAATCCATCAATTAGTCTGTTATTACATATATTTTTATAATAAAGAAAACGAAACGCAATCCCCCAACCCCTTTATGTCAGTAAGACAAGGTACTTGAAACGAATTTGACTACATGAAACGAATTTGACATGAAAGAGAATACTTTTATTAATGACCGTATAAGCCTGCAAGTTGGCCAATATATTTTGTATTCCCACGATTAACAATTAAATCAAGAGCTTTGTTCTTACCATTGTGTTGGAGGGGGTTCAAAAGAGGTAAAGTATGACTTGATTTTCTACTGGCTAATAATTGTGGTCATGAAACATTTTTCTTTTGCATTATCTTTAAGAACAAATTATTTTTTCCATTTCTCGCCTGCATTTTGTAAATGCATATGTTTATCTCAAATTATAAAAAATTAAGCTTTATTTCCCTATTTTTTCTGATCAATGAAGCAGTCCCATTAGGTCTCACTGGACAGTTGTTCAGGTGAATTTGCATCCGACAATGGCCCTTATTAAGAAAAATGAGAATAATTTTACACTGAAGATGCAAACAAAAGCAAACAAATGATTTTTGTAGAAAGCATACATGTGAGATTTTGATTGCGGCAATCAGGTTAATTCCTTAAAAAATGTTGGCTTTTATACTGAACCAACACTGCCACCAACCCCTCTTTTTACATTCATTTTTGACAGCAAAGAGCTATTTTGAATATTTTCTTGGGACAAGGCGGCTAAAAGAATCATTATATGCCTTATTCAGGAATAAAGTTCACTAGTACTATAACAAATTAGCATACTTTCATCACCCCTCAACCATCTCAATTGTTAGATATTTACCTCTGTAGCAGACATACGTAAATACGCAAGCCAAGTCGGATGTTCATTTGTAGCCCAAGTTACGCATTTGATCTCCAGTGCTAGTCTAGCTGTGACAGGCAGTCACCAAACTAGTCACCCCATTTTCAAGCCTAACTCAAAATAAATGGAAAACAAATAACAGATTTAGCTTCTGCGCGAATTTATAAACGCTAGGCTTATCATAATTAGGTTCATGCTTTCTACCTTAAAAGTTAGGGAGGTGTCAAAATACGAAACTATCCAGTGAGACCTTAGCTGACATTCATGGCGTTGTTACAGGAAGTTTCTCCTACTCACCCCATCCTCTTCCTTCTGCTACCGCTGCATCAGTAAGAATCGAGGTATCTGATCTGATTCGAATCATAACTTGTACACTATTTTCTTTATTCATAATTACCCTGTCAATGAACCTTATTTTGCACTTCCTTATGTCTTTACCTATGACCAAAAGCCTGGCCATCATCTGTTGTCAGCCGTAAGTGATTGCACATTATTACATACAATTAAAATACGTGGGAACAAAAACTGGCAAAGTTGCTAGAATTCCACTAAAATGAAGAGAATATATAATAGCTTTTAACTTTGACCACTCCACCACCCAACCGCATACAACATTGTCCCGTCCCGTCCCCCGCCGCTTTCAATAGGAACTGTCCAAACTATGAAGGCAGAAGTTCAAAACCTGTCGGTCGCAAGGAAGGGGTCGGTAGCATTGGTTACGTTCTGTATCGAGTATGATTCTACAAGTAGAATCAAACAAGGTATAATAAGAAAACACGCTTGGGTTCATCTAGTGGTGTACTGAGTAAGAAAACATGCTTTGTTTCGTGTAGTGATGTACGGAGTAAGAAAAACACGTTTGGTTCTTCTAGTGGCATACTGCATATGAAAATACGCTTTAGTTCTAAATACGAAAACACTCTTTGATTCATATCATTGTGTACTGAGCTGTGAGCTAATTAATCTCCTTCTTTTGGCAACTGATCTCTTCGAAAAAGGTGAAATATTCCACCTACTCATATTGGATGAAAAACGTCTAATGTATAAAGAAATTAATGTGTACATATGAAATATAGCGAATTCTGTCTATTTGCCCAGCTTGGGTTTTCTCGTGCCACCCAACGATTCACATATGGCATACTGGTTAGCGGTCCATTGGAATATCAGTTATGCAACTGGTCGTTGACTAATGTCACCCTCGGGTGAATGGTCATTGGACATTAATAGGTGGTCAATAATGTGTCAAGCTTCGCCTGTCAATCTCAGTGTCAGATAGTTTCATATGTCTAAAAGCAAATCATATCAATATGAGATGTGTTCTCGACGAAAACTATTTCAGACTGAAAGAAGGGTATAATCTTCACTCGTTGGTAGTGTGGTCTCGTCCTCTACTGGACCGACTATTTCATCTTCGCAGGGTTGTGGTAGCACACCTGCCAACCTTGACGAGTCCGTCTCAGTAAGGCAGTTGATTTTTTTCCGTAAGATTGGCCAATTTTCAGTAAGGTGTAACGAAATATCTATAACTGCTATTGTAAAGTTGGAAAACGTTAATAAAAGTTCAACTGAAAATTTTGTAAAGTACGCGTATACTTTATTTTCCACTAGTATAGTTGCACAAACTTTAATTCAAAACCCTATGCAACTCAATGGCTTGTTACTATCTCTCAGCTTGGCGTAATTCTTGGAAATTCTTTTTCCTTTTCACATGACCAGGGCAATCAAATGTCCCGCCACGAGACATTGGCAAGTGATGTTCAAAAAATGTAACTGTATCCTTTCCAGCTTTTATTCACTAGAATCTGAATACTCCTTTTAAGTCTTCTGTGTTGATTAATAACAATTTTCTAGAAGCTTATTTTCCTTTTCGTCTTAAATATACATCTCTTTCTGGACGCGATTTAAAAAAAAAATAATTCTATAATCAACAGTCTGATCATGCAGACTCTTCGCATGAACAAATAGGCGCAGTTTAAAGCGTCTGGGGTGCTGCTGTAAAGTTAGTCTGGTTCCCTGACTAATTTTTCTAATCCTGATATGAAATACCGATCCAAATTAAACAGGGATGAACCACTTATCCGGATTTTTCGGCAACGATCATTTTTCCGATATTTTTGTTTGTATGCCTGAAGCCCGTATTTTAAGGGTAATTTTCTAAGACTTGGGGAATCATACGGGTTGGCAGGTCTGCCAGCCTGGTAGCAGTGGTGTGTGTGTGTGTGTGTGTGTGTGTGTTGGTATTTCTTTACAGCCATACATTTCTTTTATCTTCAAAATAATTTTGCTTTCAAGCAATACTCCTATAAATCAGAACAAGAACATATTTCGGAAAGTATTTGATGGCGAGAAGTTTTGTTCTCAAACAATATCGGGGCTTGCAGCCACCCACCCTTCCACTCCCCGCCGAAAACAATTAAATGGTCGGTCCCTAAGTTCCAGTGCCATGAATCACACTTAAACATAGTACTCATAAATGACGAGCCTTCGTAAAGAAAAGCAAAAAAGAAATCACATTATACTACTTACCTCAACATTCATTGTCTGCAGTTAGACAAACCCGCCCAAAAAAAACGTCATTGTCCACAGGTGGTCGACGCGAGCTTGATGTTGAGAAGAAAAAAGAAAAACATTAATATGAAGGAAAAAAATCATACAGTGACAAAAATACTTAGATTACGCCCATGACTAGATCTGACATAGGACCCTCTCTATCATACTATATAAGAGAGAAGGTACGTAACTTCCAAATAGCAGATTTATACAACATGACATGCGACGCTTGATTTTGTGCGCATACAGACATTATACCTGCTGTATTGCTGGATTAAACTTGTTATATAGTTTTAAAAACTGTAAAAAAAAGAAAGAAATTTATTGAAACAAATTAGGTCAACACAGTCCTACCGCTCTCTTAAGTCACTGATCAGCTTTTGAAACTGAGACTAATTTACGAAAAGGGGGTGGGATGTTGTGGGTGAATTTAATCTCCTAAGCTTCGGTTCTGATGGAAAACTGGTAAATAACAACAAACAAAACAACCCTACTTAAATACCGGATGTAATTCATCTTCTGATATCAGAAACGATATATTTTAACGTCACTCGTTAAAATATTACGTTTTTTGTGTGTGCTGTGCGATGAAATATATATCCGCTATTAACGTAGGACAAGCAACCATCATCTATTTATTAAATAATAATAATAATAATAATAATAATAATAATAAACAATATCCAATCTTCAATGTGAAATATAATTTCAGATATTTTAAGAAACGCAAGACTTAAGTAATTTGCTGGACACTATTGTTTATAGTGTTCGCACAACCTCATGTTTGTTTGTAGCACTCCCCCATTACAAACAAAAAGCACAAAACTCAATAATAGCTTTCATCAATATACAATTTTCTAACATGACTGACACAAGGATCCCCACACCGCCAACTGGTTCTCGTTTCACATCAATCCGGAGTTTCTTTAGAAACACGTTCGCCATATTTGCAAGGACGAGTCTACCTTTTCAGTCAACATATGTGATGTAGTTAACCGTCTCAGTAATTCCGTATGATTTGGAGTTACATCTCTTTGAACACATGTTTAAGAGTTTCTCCTTTATATTTGTTCAATTTGTTTTGGACATACATGTATTAAAACTTGATATTACAATATTGGACGCAGACGACATCGTTTTTACTGAAATGGACTATTCTGGAAGCTAAAAAAGGACAGTGTGCAGTCTGTCTGCCTGTTTATATCGAAAGCTTCATTTTGGTATGAAATGTCAATACAGTGTTAGCCCCCACCCCCCCCACCCCCGAAAGAATTAGTTTAGAAATTGTAAATTGATGCATGAAATGACTAAGTTTTGTGTACTTTTTAATATCCTTGATGCTTTTCGTTTTTAAAATCGGTGCAAAAAACGTGGGTGTGCGATTACTATAACTATACGTGTATACAAAATCTTTTCCATTACGTCGTAAACTAAAACGTTTAAAAAATGTATAATATAGCACTGATCAAATAAATATAGCATTCCGAATGCATCTTCCAGATTAACCTATCGTTCAGTTCCAATCCTAGGCGGATAAATCAGCCTGTCACCCCCGATGATGTTGATTTTCGCGTTATGGGCTGATACCACCTATTCATTGAAAGCTGCACTTATTCGCAGTCACTTTTGGCTGCACACATCTGTGTCCATTTTATACACTTACCGTTAGTTCTCTTGGCTGTGGAATTACCGTCGGGTGAAGGTTTCTTTTGGTGACACGAACATTATATTTCCGGAGCAAATTCTGTGTTTGGTGACTTGTAAATCTACATGAAATAGCACAACCGTCTGTCCTATGGCCATTTTAAATTTCGCGCTAGATATGGCCGTTACCAATTGCCGGTATGTGTCGAAAGTGTACGCGGGATTGTTCCGGAATGATGTGCGTGCAGCAAAATTGCACATTTGAATGAACAGGTGACACCAGACCAGCATCTCGTCCATCCGTATCAACAGTGATTTGGCGGGCTGATTTGTCGGACTATTTTCCGACCCCTTTCAATATCATGTACGATAAAGAATAATATGAGTACACGTATCTTAGTCCGATTAAATTCAGGATCTCCGACATATTGGAACCTTGATGAGGCCTTGTTCTGCTGACCATTCGATTCACCAATGAAATTATCGTTTTCATATTTATGAAGTGAAAATATCATTCGGAATATCCATTCTGACGATAATTCTCCCAAACAAAAAATGCAACGCTTGTTCTGATTTGTTAATAAAACTGTAATAAGTAGATATCGCTTGTAATAAGATTTTATCTCTATATGTCTGACTTGGCCCTGTTGCCGTAACAAATTTGTTTATCTTGAAAGACGACCTAACTTTAACAATATAAAATATATGATTTTGTGATAATGGTACGAAAGTTAAACTAAGCCCTTTTAAGATTTTTTTAAACGTGTGTCTTATTTCTTTGCCGGAGAAACAACATCAATTGATTTTCTTCAGAAAAATGTACCCGATCATATTTGTCGAGAGGTAAATTTTCTTTAAGGTTTTACATGAAATGGTATTGATTCTTTTGAGAACAAATCATGACTATGCCTGTTCCTGTTCCCCATTTCACATTACTCTTTTACTTGGGACTAGATTCAATGATACTTGTGGACATAATACACGATTTTTGTAGAGGAAAGAACACGGGCAAGCAAGATTTTCTTGTTTTTAAGAATACAGTATAAAACGGAATATTTTTCTTATAATTTTATCCATGTCATGATATTCAGGTAATTGTTTTGTAAGGCTATAAATAAAATCCTTTTAATTCTAATGATAACAAATCCAGGTTATGATTTAGAATTGTCCCATACAACTGAGACAATAGGAATTCAGTAAGATTTATAAACATAAAAGTAGTGTGATTCATGCGGCCTACCTCTGCAATCATCACTATGCGAAAAGGAAATGAATAAATACATGTAAATAAAAAAATAAATTAAAAAAATGAGAAACGGAAACGAGACACCTCATATTTGGGCGCTAGGCGGGGCTGTTATCATTGACTAAGATAAATAAAATTATTAATGAAAACTAATCGTGGAAATTCACATTTTAATGTTATGCAAAAAGTCACGTTAGTGTCAGTCAGAAAATACCTTATGTAGCTACATATTAGCCCGACGTAAGTTTTGACGTCATGCACATTATGACGTCATCACCTCGATGAAGTAAAAACGTGCCCAAAGGATGGAATCAAAATGAATATGTTTCGTGAAGATACATTGCAAATGAGCATAGTTTCTATCATATTTTCCCGGACCGACTGCTATAAACTCTCTCAGATGATGTAAACTGGGCAAAAGCTAAACTGAACATAAAATAGACAAAGAAACTGAATATTTTACCCATGTGAAAGTAATGTTTTTTTTTTTTTTTTTTTTTTTTTTTTTTAAATTTGTTTGCTAGAGCCACATGATCCTATTTGCCTGATCTGCTCTATAGATCGTTAATTCTAGACGTACCGTCTCTACTCGTTTATAAGTCGATTCAAACTGAAAACAACAAAGATTATACTGTGCGCCTGCATATTAGGTCTATGTTATTTGTTCTACAGAATACTAATAACAAACTACACATATGCAGATCTGCCGGTACATTTTGCAACAGTAGATATGGATCTCTGCAGTTTGCAGTTGGACTTGTCTTATAAATGAACAGAGTCGGTAATGGGATAAACCATTTTTTTAAAATTAAAAATAGTATAAATTATTTTTTTTTCTTCAGAAAGGACAAAAGAGAAGAACTGCTTGCCTTCAAGAGTAGAAAACAATAGAAGACATTTTCTAAGAAACGTTCTTATGTCATTATGTCAGGGGTAAATGTTCTGTAAGGTTTTAAGTGAAAGCTTTCTGATTCTATTGATAACCAAATCCTGACCAAGGATTTAATCCTTGTTCGTCTTGGCATCCAGAACTACGTTTTTCTCTGATGTCAGATCTTCCCGATGGCTTTTCTTTTCAAGAGACTGCTACTCGTCTTTGTGAATTAGTGTCAATGATCTTATCTTCTTATCGCTACATCAGATTTACTCCTGGTGTGTCTAAATGTGTGTGCATATGTCTCGGTTATTGCTATACCCATCAAAACGAATCTAGACTCAACTTTGACGATACTATAAATGTTATGGCTAAACTACACAGCCATGAAGAGCATGGCAATCGCTTTCCAAAGAAGAATGGCAAGGTGGTAAATTAAGGTTTATTGTTTGGGTTATTAAAATGACGAACGACCTATTTGTCAGAAGTAGGTTCCATGTATCGTTCATTATGTCTCTAAAACATTTGGATGTATGTTTACCTACTTGACGTTAATGTTCTGTTGTTAAGGTTCCTCGCAGGAGAATATTATGAGAGCCAATCGGGGAAACTTCGGCCTTTTCTGTGAAGCCAAAAAAAAAGAAAAAGAAAAAAAGAGTCGGATGAATATTTGGATTGATTTCCCCATTGGAGGGTTAAGGAGCAACAACAAAAAGAAAGAAAGAAAAACAGCGCAAAATTCTTGCGCAATACGAGGACTACTAGCGCTTTTCTGAACATGTTTTGCTTAACTAACAGGTAATTAAACAGATTAAAGTTGATATATAAATTGTTAACTGAAGGTAGCGTTGAAATCTTTTCCTTTAAATGAATCACAGCTTCATTTGTCATATACATATTGACGTAGCATTTAGTCACGAGATCGGTCACGTGATATGTTCATAAATAAAATGCGAAACTAATTGCACGTCAAATTAAGGAAGAAGCTATATAGCGCTCGAGAAATAAGAGTGAACAATAAGCCAATAGCTTAAGGGGATGCAACTATAGGAATGTGAACTATAATATTTTAAGGGGACTTAACTACAGGAATGTGAACCATAGTTTTGATTTAATTGATGAGGTTCATATATTTATGGATTCTGAATCAATATAATTATCATTGTTTTAGGGAATAGCTAATGCAATTAGAAAAAAATACAGAACGTACACACCTTCATGTCATATTCTCTATATGCCTTCTTTCTGTTCAAGTTTACGTATACTTAAGGCATAGAGAGAATGAAGGTTTTTTTTATTATTATAAAATATTAATAAAACAAGCCTAAAAATGAGCAAAATGGGAACTTTTGCAGCGTTTCGGCGTAAACGTGAGAACATACGGAAAGTTATGCGGTGTTAGGCATACAAATGAGACAAAATGGAACCTTATGCGGTCTTAGGCCTAAAAGTGTGAAGTCTAAAGTGAGACAAAATGGAACATTATGTGGTATTTAGGCCTAAAAGTGAGACAAAATGGAAACAAATGCGGTGTTAGATATTCATGCAAATGAATGGCAGAGAATTTACTTTAAAAAAAAACTATGAAGTAAAAAAAAAACCCAACTCATTTAGCTTGAGGTTGAA
Organism: Sinohyriopsis cumingii; assembly: GCA_028554795.2. Classification (NCBI taxonomy): domain Eukaryota; kingdom Metazoa; phylum Mollusca; class Bivalvia; order Unionida; family Unionidae; genus Sinohyriopsis; species Sinohyriopsis cumingii. The sequence goes on along the minus strand of CM068840.1, from coordinate 22,440,487 downwards.
ATTACACATATACTCGTGAAAACAAACTCTTTCTTAAACATGACCAAGAATGTTCGTAATGAAGGTTGTTCATTTTGTTAAAGAAACATACAGTACTTGTTTTGGCAATGTGACGGAGCAAAGAAGTAAGGGGCGGTCCATTTAGTACGTACGCATGGAGGAGGGAGAGGGTAACCAAATTCATACGTTTGCGTATGGGGGGTTTACTGATAATGTACGTATGCATATGAAACGAGGGTGGGGTGGGGTGGCGGGCGGGCGTGGGCGAGGGTGAAACTTCGATAATAATTTGTCTAATACGTAACCTGTTCGACTGGGTTCGGTCAGCATTTGAATTTTAGCGGACACTAGACAAACTGTTTAAAGTTACGTTTCTTATTTCTTTGATGCAGCCAGACATTCTACGTCGGTGGACTATCTGTTTTATAAAACACGTTAATATTATTAATCCTTTATGGTTTCTGCGTGGATTAAATATAGGCCGTTCTATAGAATGGGGTGGGTGGGCTACTGTTTCTAAGCTGTAACTGTATACAGAAAGGGGAAGTTTTTGGTGTATTTAATATTTAGAGAATTAGGGAAATATGAACGCCTTTGGCTATTGTTTTATTTCTGTTTCTTTTTTACGTACTGTAAAATATGTTTCAATATACATCCAATTTTTAAGATTAAAATAGCTTTGAATGAGTTCTATATTTTAAAATCATGTTTGAAATGACTTTTAGAGCAATGTCGCCATAAAGAAATAATGGCTAAATCTTGATGGAGTTAATTTCACCTACGCTTCCGAAATACTTAATCCCGTGTAGTCGAATAGAATTTGAAACAAGAGCCTCGTTTTAACCCCCGAGAGTAATGCGCTGTCACTGATTAAAGACTTTCGTGATAGGAAAGGAATGGGATATAGGGAAGTTTAATCGTGTTTTATGTGGAGAACCGTTCTTATTTTTCATAATATATTGATAAACTTTTGAGCTGAACCATTTAGATATACTTATCTACAGTACGGAGGTGATAGATCACTTCTCGAGATACGGGAATCGCGATACCTGATTTCACGTGATTTACGGACACTGTGAGGGAATATGAGAAGACGCATCACTTATATGGTGTCTTGCTCTAATAATAATCTGTACAGAGACGATATAGGGAATTGGTATTTGCTTCCAGTAATTAACGGATGAAATTTACTGAAAAAAAGTTTTACCCTTCGTCTAGTCATTAATAAATCCTGCACGTTATAAACATTTATCGTCCATACGATAGCGAGAAAAAGTGTTTTTGAAACTGAGGATATATCCACATTAAAGTGTATGATTGAAATACTTTTGGGATCTGAATATAATGGAAATACAACTGGGGTCTAGATATCATGGGAATACGATTGGAATCTGAACATAAAGGAAATACAATTGGAATCTGAACATAATGGAAATACAACTGGAGTCTGAATATAATGGAAATGCAACTGAAGTCTGAGTATAATGGAAATGCAATAGGAGTCTGAACATAATGGAAATACAACTGAAGTCTGAATATAATGGAAACAAAATTGGAATGTGAACATAATGGAAATAAAATTGGGGTCTGAATATAGTGGAAATAAATTGGAATCTGAACATAATGGAAATACAGCTGGAGTATGAATATAATGGAAATACAACTGAAGTCTGAATATAATGGAAATACAAATGGAGTCTGAATATAATGGAATTACAACTGAAGTCTGAATATAATCGAAATACAATTGGATTCTGAACATGATGGAAATAAAATTGGAGTCTGACTATAATGGAAATGAGTGAAAACAACAAGCTTTGAAAAATTGAACAAATATTTTATTTCCTTGGAAAAACAATGGATAAAATTAAAAAATAAGAACCTATGGTTTTAAGAAACAAATCCAGAAACAAAATTATATTACTAAACATATAATGAAATAAAAATAAAAAGATTTTAAAACTTACAAACAATGAAATTAAATAAAAAATAAATTAAATTAAATATACGTAACACTTCCGCCATAAGATAAAGATTTATATGCTTTCGTTTTACCATATATTATTTATAAATGTGGTTAAAAAGAACTCTTTTAAATTATATTAAGTGTTTATTAAATAAATGCATTTATATAAGTGCATCTGCTATTAAATTATCTTTTCCCTTGATGTGCCTGATGTCAATATCATATTCCTGTAGCAAAAAACTCTACCTTAGTAGTCTTTGGTTTCTATTTTTCTTCTTGCCGATGAAAGTAAGGGGGTTGTGGTCACTAAACACAATAATCAAAGAAGGAGCCGAACTAATGTAAACTTCAAAATGTTGTAATGCCAATATTAAAGCCAAATATTCCTTCCCGATTGTTGAATAATTTCTTTGGTGCTTATATAATTTCTTAGAAACATAGCACACTGGATGATCAATACCATTTTCGTCTTCTTGAATCAGAACTGCTCTAATCCCAACATCACTTGCATCAACAATTTAAATGATTGACTGAAATTACGCTTTTAGGTATGGCTTTTAACTTGACAAAAGCCTTCTGACATTTTTCAGTCCAAAGGAACTTGATTTTCTTAATTAAATAAATTTGTCAATGGTTAAGCAGTTATAGACAGCAAGAATAAAAATAGATAAAATTTTCGATAGTATCCAGCCATACCTAACAATCGCATCAGTGGCTTTTTATTAACAGGAACATGGAATTCAGAGATATCCTTGACCTTAGTATCTACAGGTTTAACTTGTCCATGTCCCACGATATGTCCTAGAAAAGTTACACTAGCACGGCAGAACTCACATTTGGATAAATTAATTGTCAATCTTGCATCTGTGAGTCTGTCAAAGAATTTCCGAATTGTTGCTAAATGTTCATTCCATGTGTCGTTGTAGATGATGACATCATCGATGTAAGCATCACAATTGTCTTGACCAGATGTAATCATATTCATGAGACGCTGAAAAGTACTTGGCGACCCTTTCATCCCAAACGGAATTACTTTATATTGATAAAGTCCACCTGGAGTCACTAATGCCGAAATTTCTTTGCTCTCTCCGTTAGTGAAGTTTGCCAAAATGCTTTCAGAAGGTCAAATTTGTTGATATACTTGCCATTTCCGATATTATCAATACAGCCATCGATTTTTGGTAATGGAAATTAATCTGTTTTTGTCACACTATTTACATTCCTATAATCAGTACACATACGGAAAGTTTTATCTGGTTTTGGAACAAGTATGCATGGTGAACTCCAGTTACTTTACTTGGCTCTATGAAATCATTCTCCATAAAATACTGAATTTCTTTTTTTCAAGTATTCCTGTTTGAGAGGGTTCATCCTTTATGGGTGTTCTTTCACAAGTTTGGAATTTACAATTTCAGCGTCATAGAAAAATTTGTTCGTTTTTGTAAGGATATCAGGAAATAAGTGCTCATATAATAAATAATAACTGTTTAAGTTAATTTCTTTCTTGCGCTTGCAAATGTGAAAGTTTCCGGTTCAGATCTTTCATAATTTCTGAATTCCGAAGATTTATCACTCCAATATCAGTAGAATCCGATGAGATTCCTTCACTTAAATCTTCGCTGAGTGGGACAGGTACAACTAAATAGATTGCATGTTTAACCTGGCTATCTCTGTCAACATAATGGTACTCCTATAATTTATTTAGATCACAGGAACACTAATATTAGTATATAACTCATTCATTTTCTTCTTAATTTTGTTAGAGCTGTAATATCTAAACTGAAGAAAATTTTGAGGAATGGGCAAGAGAGACAGAACTCTATTACCATACTCAAATGTTCCCTCCATTGAAGTTCTATCAAACCATAGTTGCACTTTTGACTTGAACTGCTAAATGCCAAATTTAAGTATTACAATCTAGAAAGCCCAAGATCTAACATTTGACCATTGACCCGACTGGACAAATTTGGGAAGGCCAAATTGAGTAAATTTTTTTTGTCAAAGTTTAATATTCTTCAAAGGAATTGCCTCTGGAAACCTAGTTGACGCACACTTAATGGTCAACAGGTATTGCTTGCCTGACTTGGTCTTAGGTAAGGGACCAAAACAATCTACCATTATTCTACTAAACGGTTTGTCAAAGGCAGGAATAGGTTGTAGCTGAGTCTTAGGTATCTTCTGATTGGGTTTTCCTACCATTTGACAAGTATGACAAGATCTACAGTAGTTACAAACATCACTTTTGATGTTTGGCCAATAAAAGTGAGTCAAGATCTTGTGATAAGTCTTTGTAATCCCTAAATGACCAGCCAAAGGTTTTTCATGGGCCAGACTAGGTATTTCCTGTATGTAAGGTTTTGGAACTGCAATTTGATAGTTCACTGACTACGCATCAGAGATACATTTCAGTGGCTTCAGTTTCACTAATGGCCATTTGAAACAAACATATCTCATGATCTTTTTCCTGTTCAACGACAATTGATTATCGTTTACCACCTTGCTTAGAATAAAGAGAATGAGTAGTTAAAAGAGGATCACTGTGATCAATACCTTCTAATTGATCTAAACAAGGAGTGAAAGTGCTCTCATCAAAAAGCGTGATCAATATATGTGTCAGCTAAAGGAATACTTTCCTTATCAACGTCCACCTCAAGAGCTTTTTTTTTTGACATAGCTCTGTTAGCTGCACAAGCTGGGAATAAATAAGGGTATTCTTGTTCAAGTGGATCGACTTTCTGATCCAAACAAGGTTTGTCAGTTACAAATGGATTAGCCACAACCTTGTCTCAAGCTAGGTCGTTGCCTAGTAATAAATGAATGTCCTCAACGGGTAAAACAGAGACTGTTCCGACTGTCACTGGTCCTAAGACTAAGTCTGATGAAAATTGTACACAATGGTGAGGAACATTAACAAAGCCGTACTCTACTCCTTGAATACGAACACTCTCATTAGAAGAATGCTTCTCAGAAAAAGGCAAAGTACCTGACAATAAAAAACTTATTCTCTAGCATATTAGACACGATTTTGTCCAGCTTCATTTTTATAATTTCTGAATTTTTGCCAATAAGCTTCAGGGACTAACTCATAATCCCTTAAGATGCATTCCTTAACAACACCATAATCACCACTTTGGTGAACTGACAGTGATTTGTAAATATCACTAGCCTTACCAGTAAGTACATATAGTAATAATCTAGTCCAATGCTCTTTTGGCCATTTCAAATTTTCGGCGACCTTTTCAAAACGACTACAATATTTGTCTACTTATCTGTCTCTGAAATAGGGCACCAGCCAAGTATAGTTTGCAACATCAAAACAAAACTTTGTATTTGAAGTGAGAATGTGCCTTTCACTTGACAGCTTCATTTCTTTCATTCTAAATTGATGTTCCCTCTCTTTCTCTTTTTCTTCATTATCTAATTGCATTTGTATTTGTTTTCTTTCTCTCTTTCCTGTCTCTCTCATCTTTCTCAAATTGTAACTACATTTGGTTTTCTTGTAGCTGCATTTGTTTTTATTGTAACTCTGTTTGTCTTTCTTTCTCATATTTATTTAAAATCATTTGCATCTGGGGTTTTTCTCTTTCTCCTCTCTCCCTCTCTCTCTCTTTCCTCTTTCTCAAATTGTAACTGCATTTGTTTCTCTTCTTTTTGTAATATCATTTATTCTTTCTCATTTCCAATTCCATTTGTTCTTTCTCTTTCTCCAATTGCAATTTCAAATGCATTTGCTTGTCTTTTTTATCTTTCTGAAGTTCCAGCTTTCTCAACTCCAATTCCAGCTTGTATTTTAATTTTAATTCCTTTACTTCTATGCCAGTTTCTGATACAGGCTTACTGATCGAAACCAAAGCACCTTTATCCAAAATATTCTTTTCTACTAAGTACTGGACCACAATATTTGTTTATTTCTTGCTTCGCTAAGGAAGCCTTTACATCAGAAAGATCATATTTGCTGGCAAGTTGAATTAATACATCTTTATTGAAAAGGTCTAATTGGTCCTGGGTAGGACTGGAAAGAAAGATTTCCACTTTTAATGACATTTTAGGAAAGCTTGCCGATTTCACTAAAGATTTCAAAAATGTGAAAGAATAATTGTGATTTTTAAAAGATTTTAAAACCTATGGGGAATTCAAATTTAAAAAAATAAAGTTTTCTGAAATATTTTAGTCATAATTCAAACATTCCGGACGAGCCCCCAATTTCTTACGTGTTTATGCATCAATAAACACTAACAAAGAAAGAGTGAAAGCATCAAGCGTTGAAAAACTTAACAAATAATTTATTTCCCTGGAAAAAACAATAGAAACAAAATGAAAAAATAAGGACTAACGGTTTTAAGAAAACAAATACAAAAGTAATGCAAGAATAAACCACGAATTAAATTTTAAAAGTCAATGTAATGAAATGTTCTAATGAATTTAAGTTCGAGTCCCGATAAAAATTCCAAAATGGAAGGCAATGCCGTATACTGTAACTAGTATTGTGCTGTTCAGTCTACAGTTCTGTTTTGTTTCACAAACAATATTCCTGTGTTTGAATTTCCGAATAAAATTTCAAGAAATCTCTTTGTCCAAGAATTCTGTATGAGCACTCAAATATTTCCAGGAAAAAGAATAATTATTTTATAATCCAAATAATTTTAATACAAATTAAAATGTAACTCTCAACTGGTCACAAACAAACACTTTCCAGTGTAAAGGCCAAATTAACTTAATTCTTTATAGACATCGGTATAAAACCTGAATACTGCGCAAAACAGATGCCCGGATGAGGGTTAGGTGATGATCGTCCAGAACAGTTTAGAAGCTATTTACATGTCTAAGGTCACGTATTCCAGTACAGCCTCAGTCTCACTCTACGTATCCCACAATATAAATAAATAAATAAACGAAGTTGTTTACTTGATTCTCAATTAGGGTCAGGAACTAGGTCAGCTTTTAGATGCAAGGTTTGTTGTTTACGACCAAACAATCAGGTCAAAATAATTTCTGGAAAGTATCAAATTCCAGTAAACAAGATAACATTACTTAACATGTAATGAAATAAAAATAAAAGATTTTATAACTTACAAACAATTAAATTGAATCAAACACGGTCGTTATGGGTATTTGATTCCCGAATGTCAAGGACGACACCAGTGTAAGAAGACCTAGGTTAGATTTCATGTACTCTTTTTGCCAATCTTGGATTTATTTGTTCTCAGTAACATTGGGGTCAAAGGTCTGTGATGGTTTGGATATTGGAATCACTGTTTTATCTTGTTTAACATCTTGTTTAACAGTTTTGTCCTCTAGGGAATATGGACCAGACAGTAAACCTCATGAAATTTCTATGCTTCATTTGGAAACTCTTTATGCAATGTCCGTCCAAACTGTTTTATTAAAGATGTTAATATACTTGTCTGGGTCATTTTTTCCCTGTTACTGGTTTCGGGATTCCAAAACTGTTTCAGGTAATACATCTGTAAAACATGGCCGGAATATTTTTGAATGGCCAGTATGCTCTGCACGTTCTTCTGGCTTTTCTCCAAACATAAACTTCTGATCTTTGTCCAAAACAACATTAGTTACAACGTTGAAATTTACTTTTGACAAATAGTTTTGACATGTCTTGTAATGTTTCTCTTTGAACCATAAAACTATGCAATGTACGATTCGACTTTCTTACAGTGCAACTCCTGCATTCTAAACACTATTATCTTCTGTTGACTGCTTTCAGAAACATGATTGCTGACAGACTCATTAAAGGCTACGCTGAAGTCAGCAAAGATTGCTTACGATTGTCACACATTGTAATGAGCAAAACACGAAAGTACATGATCACACCTTTTGTTTAGGAATTTTGTAATCCCGCCTTTTGCTTGATTTATACGGACCACGCTTGTGAAATCTTTTCCCAAATTTGATGAATTGCAGCACATGAGGTTCCAGTTATTTTAGATATGTTTTCTAATAACAAACTTTTTCTCCGCTGATAGAATTATCGTCTGCTTCTGACCAATTTGTCCTCCAGGAAGTATGGACCATGTTTTCTTTACGTGGCCAGGAGCAAAATAGCACTAGCTTCAAATTTACAATTTTAGACTACCGTCAAGATGCACACATAAAAAAGTCAATCTTATAAAATAGTTATCATACACGCAGTGACGATTTCAAATCACATTAGCAAAATGGGACAGACTTTTTCTTATTCAGGTGGCTACTCACTTTTTGACCTTCCCTTGTATGTTATCGCAATAGCAATTGTCGTTGTTCTAAAAAGCGAAAAGATAATATGTAATCTGTGGGCGCGTGATATATCTGACATTTCTATCGCAAAATCTAAATTCCGGGCCAGTCCCTAAATCTGCCAACCAAAATTGTTAAGATAAAACTGTTTTATGTCCTTTGTACAACAAGACCATGCAACTCTAATACGTATTCTTCCATGTTTAATTCGATTATAGATGCCTGAACGTGCGATCTGGTGATTTCAACCATGCACAAACACAAAACTACACGTGATGCTCGAATGAACTTAGTGTGAATAAAACCCTTTTCTAAAAGCATTTGGCACAAACTGCATGTTCGTAGCAATTGATCACACAGAAAGAAAAAAAAAACGAAAAAGGAAATGATCATACACAGCTTACTGCGTGCACACATTTGCTGTAGGGTTTGAGAAAAACGTTCAACCCAGTCGGAGAAACTCTTTCTCCGTGCTCTGGCAAAGGTGTGCACGTTGCCACATGTGTATGATGGCCATAGTCTCCACGGTTCAGCTTGGCCTCAATTGGAACATTCTCGACTGTTTTCAGTTAGAATCGAATGACTTCTACTATCTGAAAAAAAACTCGGAAGTAATCGTTATTGTACTTTCCAGATTGGTAAGTTTTTGACGGGTGTGTATCCATAGATCCCTATTTAATTGATCTTGAAAATAACATTCGAGGACATTTCAACCATCACTTAAAATACCTTCACATTTAATATTGGATGTTAGTATTGCAACACTGTAATGAAAAGGGATAAAGAAATAATTCGGTCTCAGTAGCACCAAACACTTGCTTATGTTACTTTTATTGATGCCACGTCATTAGCATATTGTGACGTCGATGAAGCTATTATGACGTAACATCAACTACAGGTTTGATGGCAATTATAAAAAACACTATTCACATCGCATGTCTTTCCAAGCATGCAACGGAAAAGGCTGAGGAAGTTCCTAGTGGAGATGGCCCTTCAGGTGGATTCAGCTAGAATCCACAATATAACATATCATCAACACTGTCCATCACACATTTATCAATCAACCTCAAGCCCCATCGAACTTAAGTAATTGAAGTAAACCATGAAGTAACGATAATGAAATGAGTTCCTGCACAGTTTGAAAAATAAAACCAATTTTTTATCAGTAAACGATACATTACCTATTGAAAGGGGAATTCATATTTCCAGTACAAAATATTTTCCGGATAAATTTTCTTAAGTGGAGGCGTCTGGTTTTCTTTTTGATACCATCGTGTAATTTAAAATTGTCAGTCTACATGTGTGTTTTGTGCTGTTGGTGATTCCGGGTAAATAAATGCAGCATTTGACCTTGATAGCGCAACAGAAAGGCACTCGTTTTGTACCGCCATGTTTCCGATTCGTCGCCTAGTTCCGGCACGAGAAACATAAACTGGTCGCATATAAACGAGTATTTGTTTCATGAGGGCTCATGTTTCTCCTGCATCCCCAATAAATAATGAGTGATATAAACATGCCTTTTTCATCCGGGTAGAGTACGCCCCTCTGATTAAATTATTTATTTATAATTTTACAGTACCCGCGATGATTTCGGTGTATAAAATGAAAGATTAAATACTACATTTGCACCTAATTAATTACTTGTCATTTTTCTAGAAAATAACACGAGGATACCTGAAAGGTAAATCTATTTCACTGGTGTTTATATCGGATTTTTTTTCTGTTTTCTCGCACCGTAGCAACATCGCATTGCAATTTATGTAACTCGAATTTTAACTGACCAATGAAATACGGGTTTTCGAGAACTACTGGAACCAATCATATTGATGCTTGCTTCAAAGCTAGTAATCTCTATCAGTGTAAATTACGATCATCAAATGTTACCTAAGTTCGACCTACATACATTTAAATGGAACGATTTGTTATTTTATATTGTTTGGTTCTTATCAAGACTGTTAAAAATAAAATTACGTATATTTTCCAGAAGGCGTGATGGTTGTTTGGTACGTAATGCAAGGGCTAAGCAGTTTCCCAAAGCGATAGCAAACAGTATCGCTGCGCTCCGAATGAATCTTAAATCCTGCACACCGGCGTTTCATTTGCTAATCGGAAGGCCACCAGAATAGGTCCCAGGATGAAACTTTCAATGCGAAACAAACAGGAGCAGATGTCATACCATATCGGTTATTGCAATAATGTTTCTACGTGCCCAATTCTTATATGCCAGCTTCCAAACCAATGTGTGTGTATGTGTCTCTGCGTATGCACCACTCACTCTTGAAAACATTTTTGGGGATCATGAAGGTACGCAGTTCAGATAGAATTTGTTATAAACCATCTGCCACTTACAAATGCTCAAATGTTGCGTTGTTGAAAGTCGTCCGGATGCTCACAGGTTGTGAGGACTAACTGATATTCATCACTCCCTTTCATTTACCTTCGCTCTGCCGATTGCAACTATATTCCAGCAGTACGAAGTCAACATTTATGTGTCCACCAGTGACCCCTTCCTTCCGGTTAACGAAATTATGGTCCGGAACAAAGAAGTGGAGTGCTTTTCTGATCAATTTCGCTATAAAACATCTGCCACTTGACCGGGTTTTGATTTTTTTCTTGAAAGTCGCTGCCATGACTGTTCAGACTGCAACTATTTACACTTCTTTTCTTTTTTCTTCTTCCCCTCTTGGCTGCACTCTCAAAACTTATCACATAAAGAGAGGAACCAGCTGATATCTTTGTTCATGCTAAATAGTTTTCTTTATTTCATTGAGTATGTTATGACTTTGATCAACTGCACCAAGTCACGTGTAGTGACTTAATGAAAGGTGAACATTCTCTTTAAATTTGTTTCTCTAGAACTGACTGATACTACTAACTGTTTTAGATACCATAGTTTTGCTCTGTTTGAAATATAGGAGACCATATTGTGTGTGTGTGTGTGTGTGTGTGTGTATGTATGTGTGTATGTGTGTGTGTGTAATTGAAGCAATACATGATAACAAATCAATCACCATTTAAACAGGCAGCTAGTCAATTTCATTTTGAAAGAAAATAAGTTTAGATTCTTTTGTGTTCATACTCTTGCGTCACGTGTCATACTCTTGCATCACGTGTCATACTCTAGCGTAACGAGTCATACTCTTGCGTCACGTGTACATTTGAGTCATAGTCTACTTCATCGATATAAAGGTTCTTTGTCAATAGCTTCAACAGACGTGTGGGCAGCCCATTTTCACGAACCTCTTCCCAGGTATTGCACTCTATTCACTGCAACGACGATATCCACACGGACCCTTTCTACAAGAATACTATAGAAATGACATATCTTTATATAAAGACAGTGCTGCAAGATCTTTTTTAAAAAATTCATTTTGCATTGCTAAACTTTAAACAGTACAATGACATAGTTTAATGCCAAAAAGAGACTGATCACAAGGTCACGCTGCCTGATGTATAGGGAGGTGGCTTTGACATTCGGTGTGATCTGCTTGATATATTGTGAATTTTTTAATCACGAAATGTGTAAAATTATTTTAAAATAAAGTTAATAAAATCAAGAAAATAAACGTCTGCATGCCTTGCATGAAAAATCGGTCGCACCCTTTTCGTTAAATATATATGTTTTAAGGTAAAAGGAATAATAAGTATGTTTAGTTTGAGTATAAAATAGTTTTTGATTAGTAACACCAGGAATTGACGTAAATTGTACAAGAATGGATAAGGTGCATTTTAAAGTAATTCCCCATTGCGATAGGAAGGAAATATCAAATCCCGTACTGCTGATGGATGGGACTACGGTCACCAAGAGGTTTAGTTCTGGAAGCATTACTCCACATACAACTAATCTCTTAGCATTATATATATATATATATATATATATATATATATATATATATATATATATATATATATATATATATATATATATATATATATATATATATATATATGGTTCTTTTATATATATATATATGCTATGTTAAAAGAACCATTAAACCCACAAAATAAACAAATTAACTGATCTTTACCATTTCATTAACGTTTTGTCAAATGTGACTAGGCAACCAACAGTACAGCATTAGTTAAGTTTTCTGGTTTTAAGAACAAATCACGTTTCCGCAAGATATGGGACATTAACGGGGTTGGTTAATTTAATGTTTTGCGAAGCTTTCATTGTGGAAGAGAAATTCAAACGATTCTGTTTCTTATCTGAGCGGTTTCAATGTAGCTTAAAGAGATGGGTATGTCTGTAAAGAAAACAAATACACGCATAGTACATATAAGAAATTATTATCATATTTACTTCCGGTTGTAGTCAACACAGTCATATATATATATATATATATATATATATATATATATATATATATATATATATATATATATATATATATATATATATATATGGAACAAAAAAATGGCATTTCAAAAGAAAAGAATAAAGAGAAAGACCTCTTCCCAAAATGACAATATGTTTGACTCTTCGATTGTAATTAAACCAAATTATTGCTGATTGCATTTCTTGATCTGTTTCCAGGCGTGTCTTTGAGGTGGTGGTTGGAAGGAAGAACAACCAAAATAGAACGTTCTAGTGTAAATATATCTGAAATACATAACCCGGCAAAAAGGGGGGTGATGTAAGTTTGTGATATGAAGTGAATACGGTTTCTTGACGATTCTTTAGTTCTGATATTTCTAATTTCCATTTTTTACAATCTCGAAATTTCAATGCTATAGCAAAACATCTTTGAAAGATAGTTTTGTGATAAACTTTCTCACACGTTTTTGAAAACTAATGATCTTTTCAGATCAGCTCTGAAAAAGTTTGAAGTTGAGAGAGTGCTGGCATAGGTCTCATGTAAAGATTTTGAACTATGCCACCCAATCTATGTACGTGTTTACAATACATATTTACAGGTTTGTGAAATATTGCAGTAATCATGTAGAAAGCGATAAGGTCTAGAGTAGCGGTATCTCAGAGTTAATTAAGCCTTGGCGAGGCAGACTCTGCGAGAACCACGCACATGTTCCCGACGCCAGTATGGCGGCCGAACTAGAACTATTTACGACATGTCGAAATCCTTCCCTCCGACATGTGCTACACCAAGAGCCCATTGTAGGCCAAGCTAAACGCATTATCTGATTCTAGTACTAGGAATTATTTTTTCCCTCTTGCTAGTTCATAACAACGCGTGTTTTCAATATTATCTTAACGGCCCTAATGCAAAATGAAAAGATATATTATAATAAAACAAAACAAATGAAATTAAAATTCGGACAAAATACAGAATTAATATCTCTCCTGCCAGGATACAAGAGTGAAGATGTTATTTCATAAAAAAAAGTCCAATTTTGTAGTCTGTATAGCGAAGCGGTGACACCCTCGCTTTTATAATTGTGCGGTTTCCGGTTCCGGAAAACATAAGGTCGCCCTATGAGCATAGATCACATGCATTGATGCTTTCGAGAGAGGGTTGCGGGAGTTGTCATAATGCATTATACATTTTATGTAAAGGGAATGTCTTCAAATTAAAACATTTCATCTGAAATAAATTCTTGAAAAAAAGTATATTTCATATTTGTTATTGAAAATATCCTGTCCGATAGAAGGCTCTTTACTTTACATACAAATATTTAAAAATGGAAAAGTTTAATTTTAAAGTATAATATTTAGAAGACTGTCCGAGTAATTATATACAATAAATATAGCATTGTCATATAACGGCTAAGTAGGCCATTTTTCTCGTCAACAACGGTTATTCAGTAAATTTGTCTCGTCAAATATCATCGTACAATTAATAAATACGCAGTTTCTATGCACATAATTATATAATACTGCGACACATGATGATCGTATTTATATATAGATAAGTGCTCTTCTTAATTTACAGATGTTGAACAATAGAATTATATGGAAATTATATTCAACTCTTAAAGGAAACTTTCTGAATAAGCCATATTTGGCCACCCTGATTTTCTGAAAGTAGCATTTAATGTATAATTATGGTATTGCAAACGCGATTGACCATTTGTCATGTTAGCGGTTTTAGGGCAATTTGACTTGACCCGATCGTCGCCTGTATGCCCATGTGTGTGTGTGTGTGTGTGAGAGAGAGAGAGAGAGAGAGAGAGAGAGAGAGAGAGAACACGACTGTATACTTAAATTCCAATTGATTGTAAGGAAGTTCGTTGCCAAGCCAGTTGCAAATCATCCGATACGTGATTTTAAAAAATAACACACATGATATAATGTATAAGCAACTGCTATCTACCAATTTAATTTCATTTATGATACGAACGATTAGTATACAATAACGAAAATAGAAAAATGCAGCAGCAATACGAGGAAGATAACAAAAGCAACAACGAAAACAGGTGTATCTACAGCGTTATTATTTACATGTTCTATTGCGAAGCCATCAAAAGAAAAAGGATTTAATTCAGTTCGTCTCGTAGTTTATGGTTAAAGCAAACACAGAAGGGCCATTGTGGTAATTAATTTTCGGCCTATTGTATAATTATTGGAACAGTTTTAACTTTGAAAATTAGTTCAATCGCTTAAATGCAAAATGTTGTATTGGCATTTTGCTCTCGTGAGAATCGCCGATACATGTCCTAATGAATGTTGAATAAAATCAGTTTCATCCCCATCACAAAACCGACATGGATTTAAATAAGCTGAATTAAGTAATTAAAGATAATAACCTGCGATATAAGAATGTATGAATGCAGGTACGTTGTTGTTGTATGTTTTAACGCCATTTTTCAGCACAAGATAGGCTATACATGGCGGCCAGTATTAATGGTGGAGGAAGAACCCAGGAAATCTCCGGAAAGAACCACCGACCCTCGAGAAGCTACTGGCAAGCTTTCTCACATACCCACATTGGCCGAATCCGAGACTCGAACCTACGCAGACAGAGGTGAGATGGAAGTGATCCGTAACGGAGAGCGCTTTAGACCACTCGGCCACTCGGGGCCCCAATGCAAGTACGTACGTACGTATGTATGTATGTATGTATGTATGTATGTATGTATGTATGTATGTATGTATGTATGTGTGTTTGACTAGGTACTACGAGAAAGGATATGTTCCAATCAATGACCCTACATCTACAAGTAAAATACATTCCTAAGGCCTGGCCTGGATAACTTCAATCTCAGCTTAGTATTTAAGTCACTGGTCCCTCTAGTCGAACATGTCAAACCTATAAACGTACATATATAGTATGTAATAAATCTATGTTTATCTCAAATGCTGCATGAGATCTACTGTCATAGGCCAAATTAAATCACAAGAAAACAGTTTTAGATTGACTTGGCCTACGCTAGGATCATGGTTTGCAAACACTGCCAAGCATTTGTACGAGAACGAACTCGATACGCGTTCTACACGATTTATTTTCTTCCATCTGAGGAGAGAGCCTATCCATGGAGAAACGTATCTGCCAGTGAATTGTCAAACTAAATGGCGGAGCCGTACTGCGGTCGGATCGCAGACACAAGCATCAATCGGTCAGGTGTAGCTGTAGGTCGCTAGAAAAGTTGAGAATGGCGGCGGAAGAACAAAAATAAGTTAATTATGGGTTTGGAAAATAATATTCCACAGAGGCATAGACCTATGGAAATCATATGACAGCCATTCTCTCTCTCTCTCTCTCTCTCTCTCTCTCTCTCTCTCTCTCTCATATGTCTGACTCAATTAGATGAACGCTTCAATCAACATTACTTAAAGCTGATGCAGACGACATTTATTGAATGCTCTGTTTTATTCATTTTCTTTGTCGTACTCTCTTCATAAAGTTTTCCGCGTGTGTTACTCGCATATGAGACAGTGGAGCAATATATATTATATTATAATGATTTTTTTTGAAGCAAATGAGACATAGAACTGTTACTGTTGAGAACATATAGAAATTGATACCTACGACAGTAGATCTCGTGCAGCATTTGAGATAGACATATATAACTATTACATATGAGACAATGAATATTGGTACCCTATGACAGTAGATCCCATGCAGCATTTGAGACAGACATATAGAACTGTTACATATGAGACAATGAATATTGGTACCCTTCGACAGTAGATCTCATGCAGCATTTGAGATATTCATATAGAACTATTACATATGAGACAATGTAGAAAATGGTACCGTATCACAATAGGCCTCATACAGCATATAATGAGATAGACACAAAAAATTATTACTTATTACACCATAGAGAAAGTGGTACGCTAACACAGTAGACCTCGTGATGTATATGTGATACACATATAGAACTATTCATTTGTATACATTTTGACTTTCAGCTCTATCCCTTATATCTTTCTATAAATATTTTATTTTTCATTAGAATTTACACTGGAATTTCTATTTTTCAGTTTGCTTATCTGTTATATATTACTGGGTGTGAGGAAACGCAACGGTGTTTGTGATATTGAATGAGATTACTTCAGTGTTTGTGGTGGCGGTGATGGCGAATTTATTTAATATGTATCACTTGTGATATTTTTCTCTTTCATTGACTTTCATGAATTTGTGTTCAATTTTATTTTAGTTTGCTGAGGAATCGTGGGAATCTGTTATATTTTATGTGATATGCAAACTAGTCTGATTTGCACTGTCAAAACGTTTTATTGAAAGAATATCGATTTGTCACAGAAATTCGAAATGAATGGTATCCCTCGGCGTGTAGGGTACATATTTTCATGAAGAAAGCGTTTTAGTGCGATATATTGATTGCATATTTCTGAGAAAGCAGACCGAATGTGGCGCGTCTACGATATACTAAAATCATCTGACCCCTTCAGCATGTTATCGCGCTGTTATCACATCAAATGGAGTCCTCAAACGTTTCATGTTCTCATAGACGCCACACTGCACTCTTTAAACCTAGACACCAGCCTTCTTCTGGAGCCTCGGGGTTTTTTTGGCGTAAAATACAGAGTGTGTTTGTGGAATATCTATTTTCTCTATATTGCTGTTTGTGTATGAGCCACAGAGAGAGAGAGAGAGAGAGAGAGAGAGAGAGAGAGAGAGAGAGTCATCGTCTTCACATGAAGAGCACCCATGACGATGATTCGAAAGCGACTTAAGGAACAACATTTGACTGACATATTACTATTTTCCTGTTGCATATACAAATTATTATTATATATATGAACCGGTACATGGACAGATTTACTTCTCTCTCCCCCCTCTCTCTCTCACTCTATCTCTCTCTCTCTCAGTACATACATACATACATATACACACACACGCACGCACGCATGCACACATGCATACATACATACATACGAAAAAGAGAAAGGGTGAGGAGAGAAAATGAACAATATTTACAACAGACAAGACGTATATGTTTCTCTGTACTTTACATACTTGACATTTTTGTCGTCCATTTACTTAGATACAATGTGTGTGTGTGTATATATATATATGTGTGTGTGTGTGTGTGTGTTGCCAGGTTTCGTTTGTAACAGTTTCATCAATAAATACAATTAACACGCAAAGTTAAACGTATTATCATCAAAACGTTTTGACTTGATATGTATAAATCACTTGTTCTGATATAAGTGATTTGTTCTGTATGAGGGACTTATTCTGTATTAGTGATTTGTTCAGTGTGTGTGTGTGTGTGTGTGTGTGTGATTTGGATTTTTAACGTAGCTTTAGCAATGTTTCAGTCATATCACTACGATGTCTGCAGTGTGACAGTTTATAGTAATGTCCAGCACTGGGGCATCATGCCGCAGACATGTAGCGTGATGTCCCAACCAGTCACATTATCCTGACACCAGGCCGATTCAGTATAAGTGACTTGTTCCGTATAAGTGACTTGTTACGTACAAGTGACTTGTTCTGTGTAAGTGACAAACAAATATAATATACTGTGAGCATTCATTTCAGAATTGTAAATGCAAAATATCGACTCATTAAATTAATTGAGAAAATTTCGTTCAAAATTGAAAAACGACTTGGACAGGATATCCAGTTTGTGTGCATTTGAATCAAACACCCGCTTGCATAACTTCCCAACCCATCCCTGCTCCTTTATTCCATTATACATCTGGTGGATTTACCTGTAAATATAACATTTTGTGACTGTATTTTGTGCATTCACCTGCAAATGTAAGTTTCAGTATTTTCGGAAATTTCCGATAACTACCCAGGCTATTATATATGGCTACAATTATTAAGACATTTTTTTAAAAGTAGGCATCTTGCTCAGTGGGAAACGTACAGGTAAATGGTTGGCTAAAAATGGAAATGTTTGCCCGAAAATATAAAATGCTAATGAAATGACGTCATGCATCAATTTTGTTACTGGTACTCATGGTACACGGGCCGAACCGTTGAATGGAAACCTGTGCAAAAACCTCGTACAAATTAATGGTATACCTCATGGTCTCTCATGATGTCATCTTGCTTAAAATCTGCCGATTTTATTTGTAAACATTTTCTTGCAAAGAGAGGAAGAACTAAGTAAGAAAAGTTATATATATATATATATATATATATATATATATATATATATATATATATATATATATATATATATAACTGGACGACTGATGTATGTGAAGGGATGCACCTTTTATGTGGTCAACCTGAAAAACAAGTCTGTTTAGAAAAATAACAAGTGGACATCCCTTTCGTAAACATTCTGCTGGACAATTCTGGTAAATATTCGAGATCAGGAGGTAGAAGGAAATTACGTAAAATACGATCATCATTTCAGTTAAATCCCAATGATGGGGAGTAACGGCTGTTTAAAGCCTAATTTTCGGACTGCCATGCATCTGAAAATACAGGACAGAAAATGTAAGGATTAAAAATATCGAAAAAAATGATGCTTGAAGCTAAGATTGTCACTCGTACAACCAGTAGTTTGTACAGCCCCTTTGTGAATCTTACTGGATATAGAATTCACTTTGTCCGTCTGACCGTGCACGTATCTGCTCTTCCATTGTGCGTTTGTTCACTATGCCTGTCCAAGGTGTAATCATAATTTGATGTTATTTCAATGCATTTATGTACAATAAACATTCGATTTCCGGATATCGGAATGTAAATGTATCGCGCATGAAAACTGGGTCATTGTGATCTACTTTATTAGGGACATCAAACAGCGTTTCAAATGCTGACTAATGCCACATACGCATTTTTTTCTCTCACTCATTTTCTTATTAGTATATATTCATGCCAGTGTGATGTAGTCTGGCTTGTTCTCCGTCTCACGAAGTCTTTCTTTATTATAGGGTTTCTTTTGGAATGATGTCTCTCGGAAAACATACACACAGCATATCTTCTGGACCATTGTCATACCTTTGGCGCTATTTACCTTCCTTATCGCCCAATATCACTGTTCCCATAAAGAATTTAATGGAGCAATATACGTGTTTAATTATCCATAATAAAATTCATGACCTACAGCAAAATCTCACCAATAAATCAGGGTAAATTACTCACAAAGTAAAAGGCGTTAGATGATCCTGGTAGGATTTAAGGATCCGTTAGAAAATGGTTTAGTTTGTTTTTGTACACCTACATAATTTTACATGTACGCAGTGTATACCTATTTAATAAGTCACAAGGTTATATATATATATATATATATATATATATATATATATATATATATATATATATATATATATATATATATATATATATATATATATATATATATATATATACATAGAGAGAGAGAGAGAGACAGACAGACAGACAGACATATAAATATTCACAGCCACATTTTTAAATTATTTTTGCAAGAGAGTAAATCAGTAAATCCAGGACCCCCAAAGTCTTTCACTTTAATTGAAGTTAAATATTGAAGAACAGGTGTGGAGAGGGTGTGCATATATGCACACACACACACACACACACACACACACACAGAGATACATTAAATTATTAAAAGAAGAATTAAAATAAAGCATTATTAATGCAGCTTTTCCGATACTTTTCTTTCTTGAATCCTTGTTTTTGAATTTGTTTTGTTTGTTGCTTGATAAAGCCCGCATTCGAAATGGTTTTATATTTTTACATTTCTCTAGCAATGTAAAAATAAATTCTTCACAAATCTGGAAACATCATGTAAGTTGTTCGCGTACGAATATCATAGTGTTTGAAAGGCAAAGTTCGGGGAAATATATGTCACCTGGTTATTTATGAAGGAAAAGACTTTACTTTCATCAAATGGTTAATAGTTTCGAATATTCTAACATTCATTCGAATCTACTAAAGTTGAATTGTGTTAATACAAACTTTTTATGCTTGAATTAAAAAAATTAGTTTCAAAATATTTCCTATCCACAGTCAGTTTCACGATGACTTTGCTGATTCAATAAAATCATTTAGTTCTAAAATTGTGAATTTGAAAACGAGAAAGTTTCCATTTCTCGGATTATTTTTTATATTTTATGTTCCTCTTCTCTTTCGTTCACAAAATTAGTTTTTATTTGAAGAAGAAGAAGAAGAAAAGAAAATTGAAAGAAAAAAATTAATAATAATAAATAAAACAAAACTATAGTCTGTACCTCGCGCTTCTGATATATAGCACCCCGCCATGAATATTTACATTCTTTTCTAAAGGATGTTATTTTCAAACTGTTAAAAACTGCGCAAAGCTGACAATAAGGAAAACGTTGTTTGAAGACCTCTTTGCAAATGGTGACCGGCATATAGTAGAGTGCATTAATATGAGAGTGTCGAAAATAAATGCCAACGGGTTAGTTGTGTAGCAAAACACTTTCAGCTTTCTTAAAGTGGTTAATAGTGTCTGAGACAGATTAATTCATAATAAGTGACGATGGGTCGATAATTAGTCTGTCTGTACCGATATTGGCGAAAATCATTAATATCCATGCAAACCTTGAACCGTTTAAATTAACCAATTTGTAGACTTCTGATTGGTGTTGACACTTACAACTATATCCCCAACGCTAATACGTCCAATAACAAGTCTTTGCAAATTAAGCGGGAAACTGTTTTTCATTTAATGTGCATAAATGTCAATTCCATCTAAGCCGAAAATACGTACATCAATTTTATTTTTTGTGACCTAACGGTTAAGGATTGTAAAAGCATATCTAATTGTTGATAGTAGAACGTGAAAGGAAAAAGCTTGAGCCATGCAGGTGTATAGACTGGTTCACAGCTATGTAGGCTAAAGTAACAATGCTTTTAATACATTCTTTAACAACATTGGTCAAAACAACTAATTAAGGAAAGTAATTATAAACACAGAGAAAACTCACAAAAATACGCAAAGATTGCACTTGACATATTCAAGACGTATATGTTTTACAGTGATCGAAAGGATAGAAAAGTACAGGAATCTGGTGATCAAATATTTTTATATCATTTTTCATTTATGTTTTTTTTAAAGAGCAAATTACAAAAATGGATGCCTCCGGTGAGCAGAAACACGATACAAAATTCTTTCGTATTCTAACAATAAAGTATAATTGATAAGCAATACTACAACTACTACTACTACTACCAATGATAATAATAATAATAACGATGATGCTGATGATAGCGATGAAGATGGGGATGGGGATGTTGACGATGAGAATGAGGAAGACGATGATAAAAAAATTTACGAACATAAGTTGGATAAACTAATTTCCTTGAAAACATCTTTTACAGCCTACCAATTTTTTAGGGGAAAAAACTGCAAAAGGTAAGAAACAGTATTAATTTTAAGTCATTACTGTCTTATTATCAAACACATTTTCATCCTTGTTTGAGTAAAATTGATTTTAAGAAAAGAGGTAATAAACGTTTCTAGCTTTGCACCTGCTGTAAAGATTACACACACAATGAAATATCCTGACTGTGAAGAATGATATTTAATTCGGATAAAACAAGTCATGCTATTACGTTTTACTTAAGAACAAATAGTATGTCTCTGGCATGAGATGTTCTATTTATGATAGATAGAAAGATAGCTACCTAGATAGATAGATAGATAGATAGATAGATAGATAGATAGATAGATAGATAGATAGATAGATAGATAGATGGATGGATGGATGGATGGATGGATGGATGGATAGGATAGAATAGGACAGGATAGGATAGGATAGATAGATATGATAGATAGTTAGATATATAGATAGATAGATAGACAGACAGACAGACAGATAGACAGACAGACAGACAGTATGTATGCATGTATGTATGTATGTATGCATGCACGCACGCACGCACGCATGCATGATGTATGCATGTATGTATGTATGAATCTTTGTCTCGCATGGTTTCAAAAGACTCGAACATTTCAAATCGATTTATTTTAACAATACATCATGAAATGTGATGACGTAATACCGTATGCTGCAAAACTTTATAATAAATATACCGAATTCAAGAACTATTTATTACGATATTCACTGTCCCCTTACTGCATTTATTGTATGAAAATATACGTTACAACAGTGTAATTACATCGTAATTATCGGGCTCGCTTTTATATCATTACATCTTCTGTAATATCATAAAGTTGGTTGTGTTTCTATTTTGGGACAGAATACATCTTTGTTAAGTGCATGTCACTTCATTTGAGTGGATTATAAGAAGTCCACCAAGACCAAACAATTTATGGCCTGCTTCCTATTTAACCAGACAATCACCTTCCTCATTACGGACAAAACGGAGTCATTAAATTAGTAAACCCTTTGGTTTGTCTATCTTCGTTTCCTACGTATGTATCTCAACCTATCAGAAATATAAAATAATTAAATAAAAGTTTCAAAATTAATATTACACAAATTTACCAGAGCTAGATTTATGGCGAATACATTAATATGAATTATTTTAAATATTTTTAAAAATATCTGGTAAGTTGTTTGCGTCTAATTATATCATGACCAAAATCATTGTCAACTGCGAGGTAGCTAATTTTGTAATTTTGTTTAAATAGTCAGAGTTTAGGTCTACCTTTGGTAATTAGTCAATTTGTTGTTAATGACAATATACTAAAAGTTTGTAAAATATCCATTTTTATGCTATATAATTCCATATATCCTCTATTACGCCAATATAATTACAAATATCAACTATCACACTATGTAATTACAAATATCCGCTACTACGCCATATAATTACAACTATACAGTATTACGCAATATAATTACAAATATCCACTATTATGCTATATAATTACAAATATCCACTACTGTGCCATATAATTACAAACATCCACTATTAAGCTATATAATTATATATTTATGAAACATTGTATCAGTCTAAACTGCGTATTATCCAACTTTTAGATGTTACTGTGTTTACAGATGTGAATAAATAAATTGGTAGCCTATTTTTTGTGCTTGTTTCTGAAACTGTTCTAGAGGCTTCGGAAATTTTACAGTTTCATCTTGATCCAGGATTTTATTTCGTATCATCAGTTAATTTCCATTGCGTACACATCATAAGATACAGAATTTCCTGCATGTACAATAAATTACAATAATGCACTTTAAAGCATTGATGTTCAATCCATGGTAGGATTCAAGCTTTTCTCTTGCAATGGAGACTGTTTTACTAAGAATATCATATACATTATTTAATAATAATAATAATAATAATAATAGTAATGATAATGATGATGATGATAATAATAATAATAATAATAATAATAATAATAATAATAATAATAATAATAATATCTTACTGTATAACATTTTCGACTATCGGATTTCATACCATGCATGAAAAAAATGCATGTTACAGAATAATGCTACTTAAATCAATGCCGACTTTTACAAAGCTTGAAACGGATCATATTAGATACTGTGTATAATATTGATTTAGAAGAAAGATAAAACAAAATCATTGTAAGGAACTGATAGTAATACAAAACTTATCAAAAACTGCAATTAAAGAAGTTGGATTTTGTTGCGCAATTTTAAGAATATTAACGAGAGAAATCTCAATGTATGTTTATATGTATAGTAATAATAATAATAATAATAATAATAATAATCATAACCATGATGATGATGATGCTGATAAAAATAGCAACAACAAAAACGACAACAAAAACAACAACAGAAGCAACAATAATGATAATAATAATAATAATAATAATAATAATATATAATATTAATGCTGTTAATAATGATGATACTGCTACTAATATTACTGCTGCTGCTACTACTGCTACTACTAAAAAGAGGATGATGATGATGATGATGATGATGATCATCATCATCATCATCATCATCATCATCATGTTTTCTTTGCAGATCATTATCTCAAAGACATCCTTAAGAATAGTTTACATATTTATCATGCGACCACAGCTGGAATATACAGCCAGACTTTTCAAGTCTCATTTACTCTGTGAAAGATAAAATATATCCTATGTAATCGGAACACATCGCAGTTAGGACCATTTTCCCAGATTCATTAGTGGTACCAATGGAAAGGATGTACCATTCTTTTTTCCATTTTCATCAGTGGTACCAGTGGGAACGTTGTACCACATCTCTTCTCTCCTCTTTTATTTCTATTAGATACTTTTGCCTCCTCCAGTTCCATTTGGTCTATCTGTCCATACATTATACATATAATGGGGAAAATAATACACTCTGACGAACCGAACAGACATTTACGAGGGAATAATGAATACATCAACCTCATAGCAAAATAATGTTTGTCTCGTTACCAAATTGCTTGTAAAAATCTAAAGATAACGTCCTGACCAATAATGACAGTCATCTTGACTTGTATCCCATATTGAAATATCTTGTCGTATTTATTTGAAGTTTTGATTGTAGTTATTTTAGAGATTAAAGGCATGAATGAATAAATTTCATGCAATTTATTGACATCTGTCTCTTCATTTTAGGCTAGATTTTTTTTGTTGGGGGAGGGGGTATCTTTGGTTTGATGATCTTGCATATAACGACAAGCCTGTTTGCAACGGACATTCGAGAAACAAAAATAAAATGTCGTCCATTTTTAACATGTCTCTTTTATATAAGAGTTGATGTAGTTAAAAAAAAAAGAAATGGGTTTATTATTTTAGCTCCTCATTTGTGGACTTGTTTATATGGAGGTGTTCGCTGATACAGGTTTCAATGTGTTTCACGTCTAGTATATCGTAGGGACTGTTATCTCGAAAATATCTCGTGAACGATGACAATTGGAGGGCATACACTAAAACAAGAACATGTAGTGGAGTTGTAGCGGAGTGGAATGCTGGAATAGAGTTGCAGAGCGGAAAACAAATAAGCTGAATTGTTATTCTTCCCATTTGCTGCATTTCAATATGTATTTTCAAGACGTTTTGTATACATATATCAATGAAACTATTGCTAAACATTAAGCTTTCATTTTTTATTGATATCTGTATCACTTGCATTTACATGGTTTATATCTTTTGACAATAGATGGCCTGAATTAAAATCAGTGAGTGTCAAATGGTGGCGTGGTTAATAGCCTCGACCGGATCCATGTCATGTTTAAATTACTTTCCACATCATCATTAATAATAATAATAATAATAATAATAATAATAATAATAATAATAATAATAACAATGATACTAATAACAAACTTTCTTTAACGAGGATAACACGACTGGCCATGACAGAACGACCTGCCATGTGGTCCTCAATTTTTGTTGTTGGTTATGCAAAAAAAAAAAAAAAATCATATGCATACTCGGATATCCTCGCACACTCATTCACACATATTTAAAATTAATAAATACGTGTGACTGTACTGGTCATACATGAACACTATCCTACACACATGTACAACATTTCCCCATTGCCTACACTGGTCAATAGATACATACATGAACACTATCCTACACACAGATACAGCATTTCCCCATAGCATACACTGGTCAACAGATACATACATGAACAGTATTCTACACACAGGTACAACATTTCCCTATAGCCTACACTGGTCAACAGATACAGACATGACCAATATTCAACACACAGATACAATATTTCCCCATACCCTACACTGGTCAACAGATACATACATGAACAATATTCTACACACATGCACAACATTTCCCCATAGCATACACTGGTCAACATATACACACATGTACAACATTTCCACATAGTCTACATCGAATAAGACATTGTCATATTATTCATGGACAAAATAATAAAGTTCTCTATTCAGAGGCTTTAATATGAGATCCCAGCTGGTAAAGTAATAATTTCTGTAATGACATTTTAAACGAAGCAAGGGGATTTGAATTACGTATTCTCAGGGATAAGGAATTCCGTACAGTAGGTGCTGATACAGTGAATGATCTTTCATAATGGTAGCTTATCTCGACGACCGAATCTGGACATCGTTGTTAGTTGTCGATCGGAGATTACATCGAGTATTTGATGATCTTAGTTCAATTAAGTTAGATCTGTATAATCTGAAGAAAGAACGTCAAAAGACTTCAATGTTATGATTCCTTTTAAACTAAAGTAAAGAATACGTTTTTTTTGGGGGGGGGGGGGGTAACTTATGTAAACGTGAAAACAAAACATTCGACAGATCAAAATATGAAGTTTCCGTATTATTCAGGCTGTAATTTTCTGGAGTGTATCAATTATCAATATATCATTCTGCACGCTCACTCAGCTCAACATCTCCACTCCACTTCTCAGTAAAAATCACAGCTGGATCACCAGGATAATCCGAGAAACAGATAAATATATACTGAACAATAGTTTATTAATTCAATACGTAATTTGTAAAAGCTACTTAATCACGGGTAAAAAAAAATTGTTTATGGTTTATTTGCTGAACTGTTTCCGCTTAGGTTATTTGCAGAGGTAACAATGACACTTGTAGTTGGATTAGAATCGGTCATAGTTGCAGTAGTAGCAGAAATGGTAGTGGTATTAGTACTATTATTGTTAGTAGTAGTAGTATTAGTATTAGTAGTAGTAGTAGTAGTAGAAGTAGAAGTAGTAATGGTTGCAGAAGCTTTAACAGTGAAATATTTATTAATTATTAAAATCCTAAATCTCGTTTGCTTGCAATATACAATTTTCGAACATGTAACTCTGTCTGTCCGCATGAATGTATGTATGTATGTATGCATGTATGTATGTATGTATGTATGTATGTATGTATGTATGTATGTATGTATGTATGTATGTATGTATGTATTGTATGTATGTATGTATGCATGCATGCATGCATGCATGCACGCACGCACGCACGCACGCACGTACGTACGTACGTATGTACGTATGTATGTATGTATGTATGTATGTATGTATGTATGTATGTATGTATGTATATGCGTGTATATGCATATGCGTGTGTATGTATATGCGTGTGTATGTATGTATGTATGTATGTATGTATGTATATGCGTGTGTATGTATGTATGTATGTATATGCGTGTGTATGTATGTATGTATGTATGTATGTATGTATATGCGTATGCATGCATGTATGCATGTATGTATGTATGTATGTATGTATATGCGTGTGTATGTATGTATGTATTTATATGCGTGTGTATGTATGTATGTATTTATATGCGTATCTATGTATGTATGTATGTATGTATGTATGTATGTATGTATGTATGTAATAAAATGCTTCTGTATTAGTGCATTATATAAACAGCATATATTTGTGCAAGAAGATTTTTTCTCCCATATATCAGTTAGTAAGAAAGATATATTTGCGATTGTCTATTTATTTACTAAGCTTACAGCTTGCCTTTCACCAAGAGTCTGTCTTTCCCTAGAGAAATGCTTCAACGGATGTGTACAGATATTTGATATCTTCACGACGGTTGAATCCACTAACTGAGGCTTTTCCTTCAGTGTTGGTTGAAAACCTTCTCAATTTGATAGCCAGCCTACCAGCATTTTCATCCCTTCTCTGTCAAAAGTAAGCTTGTCAGAACTAAGGAACCCTGGGTCTTGAATGACAATGTCGCCAAAATGCCTGGCATTGAAAGCAAATCAAGCAAATGTAGAATGCAAAGGCAAACCAAACATTTGCTTTACCTAACGTTCCCTTACTTGTAAATGGCTTACGTTTACCAAGGAAGCTGAATTCATACCAATCGGCCCAAATAACGTTTAGAGGCTTACGAAGGAATGCAAAACTACTTGGAAAACGTTGTAAAAAGAGCTGCTCAAATGAGTTATGGTGCTTGGCAGAGATTGATAGGCAAACATTTGGATTCTCAGTACCACGGCAATGAACGTGTTACCGATTCTCTGCATTCTCGTGTCAAACTAAGAAAACCGGTAAAGCCTCTTAACAATGCGAGACCCTTCATTGACAGTTAGCAATAAAAGAACGCATTCAAACCAGTATATACCAAACAGATCCTTCTGTAAGCGAAGTTACAATTAGAACCTCTATCAGTCAAAAAGCCAAAAGGAAGCGAGAGGAGGCTCATGTCACGCCATTAAAGTTGGAACAGAAAGCCATGTTAGCCAACGTTATACCATCCATAAAGAATCTTTTAATGTTGGAAAGTACTAGAACTACCGAAAATGACCTTCCAAGGGATACATACAGGGAATCGCTGTCAAGATCAATCAAAGATGAGATTGTAGAGCTATAAGAGGAACGCTGAAGACATACCCACCTGAGTCTAAGATATTCATTTCGCATGAGACTATGTACTTTGTGCCAAATCCTTAGACTTCCAGGAGGTCTTTGACATTTATCTTTACTTTTTCAGCGAGCTCGAGAATATTCAAACGAATATTATGCAACAACAAACACAGGCGCTTATTTTGTTGTGTAATATTGTATAAAATATACCCCACAATTTAATTGTTAAACATGATAACTAAATTATAAGCAAGTGCAAGTATGATAACAATTAGCTGATTGATCAGACGTAACAAAGTACTACTGCGAGCGGTATTTAAAAATAATAATAATAATAATAATAATAATAATAATAATAATAAGACAAATAGATAGATATATAGATAAATAGATATATAAATAGATCGATAGATATATAGAGATAGATAGATAGGATAGATAGAGAGATAGATAGATAGATAGATAGACGGCAAAACGCATTTGGCATTCTTTATTTAATTATTAAATAATAATAATAATAATAATAATAATAATAATAATAATAATGAGATAGATAGATAGATAGATAGATAGATAGATAGATAGATAGATAGATAGATAGATAGATAGAGAGAGAGAGAGAGATAGATAGAAAGATAGATAGATAGATAGATAGCTGGCAAAACGCATTTGGCATTCTTTATTTAATCATTAAATAATAATAATAATAATAATAATAATAATAAATTATTTTTATTATTATTGTTATTATTACTATTATTGTTATCATTATTATTATTATTGCTATGTATCTATCTATCTATCTATCTATCCATCCATCTATCTATCTATCTGTTTGTCTGTCTGTCTGTCTGTCGACCATTTATCTATCGATTTGTCTGTCAGACTGTCAATATGTCTGTCTGTCAGACTGTCTATCTATCTATATTTCTGCATGCCTTTATGTATTATGCTGATGTGAAAACAAATATATGAATATATAATTTTGTTTTAAAAAAATCACTGCTACTGAAAAACAAGCAAACATTGTTTTCATTCATAAAAAAATATACGTAAAGTAGGAGAAACAAGATAATTTGTACAAAAAATATGGGATGACAGAGGGATAAATTAGATCAGTATGCGGGGGGGTGGGGTGGCTGGAGTGTTAATTCGTAGAATGGTTAGACGGAAGAAATGGATCCGCATGGTGGTATAGAGTATTACGTATGTACTAAGCTCAGAAGTTATAGTACTTTTGACCAAATATTCTCGATATAAAAATGAATAATGATGAACATAAAGAGAGAATATATCTTCTTTCTCTCTCTCCCTCTCCCTCAGTCTCTCTCTCTCTCTCTCTCTCTCTCTCTCTCTCATTTTTGTTAAAATCGATGGTACAATCAAACTATGATCGTTTTTATATGAACATTATCAGTGCCATTTATCTCTCATAATCTCTCGTATCTTTTCGTAAGCTAGGCGGTAGGTCTTGTCATAGAATGTTTTTACATTTCTCAAACTCCTTTTTGCCGGATCAGATTGTCGTACTTTGAAGCCCAGCCTGTGAGAGAGCACGGCACCGCGACCACTTTACGTGTTTGCAAGCGGCCACCGAAGAAGGAGAGGCGCCAGCTATATATGGCTGGTTGCCTTTTGCGTTTCCGGTCGCCCTGGTTCATCGCCTCTGATGGTGAAGCTGTTCATTTGTTTTGACAAGTTGTGTTCTCTGAAGCAAAAGCGCTCTTAACCAACTTAAACATTTTTTTTAAAGAAAAATCTTGTATTTATTTCTTCGTCAATAGTTGAATTTAAAGTAAACTTTGATCAATGTCGTAATTTTTAATGAATGAATCGCATAAGTGTACAATATTTTCCACGCCATATTCTTTCTCTGTCCACTATCGAATGACACCAATATTATTTTTCGTACATAATATGCCCATAATCGACACCAAAGACTTAATGTATTTTCTTCTAAACATGTAATGGTATTTCATAAAGTTGGAATATATTTTTGTTTGAAACACTGTTCCTGTCGTATAAACCAGGATAAATTCAGACCCCTTTTGCACATAACACTACAAAATTTAATTTTCATTATATACCTCCTAACGATTAAATATTTGATTCATTGATTTGCTACGTACAAGAATGAAAATAGAGTTGTTCCAATATTTATGTATATAATTGTTCCAATATTTATGTATTGAGGTGTTCCAATATTTATGTATAGAGGTGTTCCAGCATTTATGTATATAGTTGTTGCAATATTTATGTATAGAGTTGTTCCGATATTTACTTACTGAGTTGTTCCAATATTTATGTATAGAATTGTTCCAATATTTATGTATAGAGTTGTTCCAATATTTATGTATATAATTGTTCCAATATTTATGTATAGATGTGTTCCGATATTTATGTATAGAGGTGTTCCGATATTTATGCATAGAGGTGTTCCAGCATTTATGTATATAGTTGTTCCAATATTTATGTATAGAGTTGTTCTGATATTTACTTACTGAGTTGTTCCAATATTTATCAGCTGACGTTATCTAAAACAGCTGCATAAAAAAGGACAGTTTTTTATTTCTGGTAATATGAATAACTGCATTGCCCCCCTCCCCCCAAAAATAATTAAAAAAGATACAGCTTTTGATATATGCTTAGAAGAGATGGACATGTTTTGGTATGTATAGGATATATGTATTAAAACATATAAATTTTTAATTTTGGATGTGCAAATAAATTGTAATAACAAAATTAGGGAATTCATCCACATATGTAAAAGTGTCAACTAGTCTTTGAAATGACCGTCATTAAAAATGTAGATAATGTTTATATGGTAGGTGGCGATATTTCTAAATGTTAGACGTTGTAACAATATAATTTCTGCATGTCTTATATATAAACATTTAACAAGTCCGTATAAATGTATGCAATAAAATGTCTTGGAATATGTGCATAAAGTAAACATAAATAAAGGTAGAAAACTTTAAAATATTTTACAAACATATTCTATATGCAAAGGAGACTTGGAATATGGTGTAATTCGTCTCACAACATGACGCAATATAATCCATGTGTCATCCTTCCATCTGTACTCATTTTTACTTCCTGGTCGACATTTTCGGAAGATTCCTAAATCTAGGGTTCAAATCTTGGCAAATTTAGAGATTTCGTATTCAAACGGCCTTCATCTGTCTAACAAACAATATGAGGTTATTTCCAGTGGCTTTTCTTGTCGTTATTTCCAGTGGATTTTCTAGGACTTTTACAACATTCTTTATCATCTAGTGACATTTGTTCTTCCTG
The DNA here is from genome assembly GCA_028554795.2 of Sinohyriopsis cumingii. Classification (NCBI taxonomy): domain Eukaryota; kingdom Metazoa; phylum Mollusca; class Bivalvia; order Unionida; family Unionidae; genus Sinohyriopsis; species Sinohyriopsis cumingii. The sequence continues at coordinate 22,408,417 of CM068840.1, read as the reverse complement.
AAATCTCATGAACCATTCGTATTACAAGCTAGCATACACTGTTAGCTTTTGAAACCATTTCAATCATTCCATTTGTTTAAGGATGCGATTTACCGGGGTTGTCGCAAAATTTTACGGTGGTACGTTGTAAGTTTGCTTTCCGACAAATGTTTTCGCACGGATTTCATTCCGATTATACCCCTTACAAGTTTCTCAAAGCTGTATCTGTTGGACCAAATTATTCCTTTTCTAACTGAATGAAATCTCACTTCAAGCACAGCATCTGCTATTGCACGACTTAATTGTTTCAAATACTTTCCACATTTAAATAACACTAACCACTGAACAAATGTAGTACTCCCTCCTTATTAAGCATTTCATGGTTTCCATGAAGTACACCGTCTTATAGTGAGACTGCTTTATAATGAAATACGTGATACATGTAGTATTTCCACCACTTGCATGGGCACCGTAACCATATTCGCCTTATAATTTTAGCCGTGTTATAATGAACCATACTCGCCTTATAACAATGGCCGTGTTATAACGATGTGCCTTAAAGCTGGAGAATGACGTATTGCGCATACATGTTTATTTAAATCTGTGAGGTTTTTTTTAACACCAAGAAAGTTTTATATTAATAGCCATAAAACCAGTCAGAGCATATTTACGAAAGTAGACGCATTTGTTTGGGAGTGGGGATATTGGATATAGCGAAGTCTGAGCATGTAACTCATATCGTATTTTATTTATGAGCAGTGTCCACGAACTTTCGGATCAACCCTCGTACTTGACATAAGGCAGTTCGTAACACATCATTGACAGAGAAACCTCTAGATGAGAACCATTTTTGTTGTTTCTCCCGAAACCGATAAAAGTTTGATTTGTGAAGATAAAATCTGGACTGGACACCGTGTAATAACATTATAATGTAACTAAGGAATATCAAGTTACGAAGTTCCGTCTCCGCACTATACGGTTCTTATCTCCCTGACACTATTGTATTTCAACCCTTACCAAATGCGCTTTGTCCCAGTGTGATAAAAGCCTTAATAGTTGTGAAATAATTCCTTTGAAACTGAAGAGCGCAAGCTACTAATTGACAGTTAGAATCAAACACGTCGCCGCGAAATCGCGGACGATGAAGCTGGTCAACGAAAAGTTATCAAGAAGCAGGGGTTATAGCTTTAATTGGGTGACATACCGATTAGTTACGTTTTGTTACTGATGTATTTGCTTTCCTGTTTTTGTCTAAAGGCTGCCATGAAAAATCATCATGGGAATGGAGTGTATTTGAGTCAATCTGTATTCCTCCTATTCCTTGTTAATCGCGTTTTGTGATTGCGTTTTGATGTAAATAAACACATTTTGGAGAGGATACAACTTTGCGAATCAAAGGATAAAATCAATATTTGCAGAATCCTTTGCACTTTAAAATATTATGATAAGCTCATACTAGCAAAACGACGACACTAATGACACTTTTTAACTTGTACTCACAACCAGGCTAGTAAGTATATTACATCTTTTACTAAACGTGCATTTTGTTATAAGAAAGATGCAGACGTTAAACCATTACATAAGTACAATGGCATTTGCCATGGGTATTTCTCTAAACTATTACATTTCTAACAAGACAGAATAAAATAAAAAATTTAAAATGTAATTTCGCTATTAAAACAAATGCAACTTAAAGTATTTCAAAAGGACTTTAAAAATCTATATCTATGTCGCTTTCTTTTAACGAACAAACAGAAAGGTGCTCGCTTAAAGTCAGGAATGTCTTGATGCAACTTTTGAGGCCGAAGTCGGCTTTTGTTTTTACCTCGAGTAGCCACACCAAGGCTCGAGACAGAGATGTGCCCGCTTTACGCGTCAAATCACCTGCGTAATTTGAAAATTCAACGATCATTGGCGGAGTGCCTGAGCGTATTCCGATTGGACATTTTACTTTACCAGGAATAAAATGTCTTGGGTCGGAAGTTGACGGTTATGACTGGTTGCGACACGTGGGAAAGAGAAAGGGGGGACATAAGGTATGTTACTAGCTTAAATGCAAGATGAAAGTGTAATAATCCACACAGACATCAGTTTTAGTATCTTTTCTTTATGTTTTGAGATATTAAGGTGATTCTTATCAGACTTGTATTGAAAAGAATAGTACATTTGCGATGTAAATTTAATAAGCAAAATAAAATCAACATCATCATCAATAACAATAACATAGATGGACAGCAACAACAATAGCAAGAAGAAGAAAAAGCAACGACCAGAACATCCTATAACCATTACGAAAAGAATCTCTTGAACGATATTTGCCAACATGACGCCCCATTCAGCTAGAGACGCGTCATTCGAAACGTTTCCAATTAAAACCACGTGCCATTAATTGCCAATCAATCCCCAAGTGGATTGATGATGCGCGCGCATATCAGTCGCTGCCAAATAAAGATGACATTTTATGCAAAGTTATATAAAAACGTTATCTATAGGACTATATATCAACTTATATTTGATGAGTTACACCAGTATGTTAGGGCCGTCTGCAACTCGTCACTCAACAAAACACACTTGTTCTCATTAAAAAGCACTTGTTAACTGATAGTTGTTGAAGCCTGGCCTCCAGAGAATGCTTATTTTGTACTTGCGCGATCACATCATTATATCATTAACCAGATCAAATCTAGGAATTAGAGGATATATTTGATCACATTTTAATATCTAAATGGCATACATATCCCAATTAACGTAGCATTAGAAACATACCTCCTCGCAGAACATGCCCTTGAAACAAATTTATACACCGGCCTGAGTTTGTATGTAGAGAGGCCATCAGATGAATTTTTAGAAACAGCAAAATGCGTATAATGTCACGGGTAAGCAATTTACACTGAAAGTTTGAATCAGACATTGAGACCTTTTATGTCCAGTTATTTAGTATCTATTATAATGGTTCTTATTGTGGGAGATGTTTTTCCTGAAATATAAATAATAAATGTGACGGCCATACAGTGGTGATATTTAATGTAAAAACATTCAAAGGTTATGTACCAAGATTTGACAAAAACGTAATGATTGATAAATACTTAATCATCGGATATACCGCAAAATGTGTAATTTTTCATCGAAAGGAAACGAGGCTTAATACTTCTAATGCCAAATGTATACAACTATTGGTGCATCAAAGCTACAGCGGACATACTGTACGTAAATGTTATTTTATTATAGCAAACAAGTACACATATCTGCATTTCCATCGGAGTTAGGATAGACAACATGAAACTCTACTGACGGAACTTGGTGTTTATGTGTGTGTGTATGAGAGAGAGAGAGAGAGAGAGAGAGAGAGAGAGATGGGGTGAGGATTTGGGAAGACTGACCATACAATTATTTTTATTGTCCATACATCTTTTTATATGCTGGCAGATTAGGCTGGCGCCATACCAGCCAACTTATTGAGAGAGACATTGATAGAGGAAGACCGGTCATCGGACATTTAAATACTGAAAAGTTAGTTTGGTTTTAGAACCTTATTATAGGCTTACAACATTAACGTCAAACTAAACTTTAATCTTAAGATAGCTCTGGCGTTCTACAGAAAATCTTTAAATAGGTTACATTATGTGTGTGCCTCCTAACCAAGAAATGCACCCTACAGGCTTGACCATCTTCCTTAGCCAAGGGTCTGATATGTTAACTTATCATCACCTTGGCGAATCGATCCGATATTTCAGTGCCTCCATTAATATGTAATGCCAACTAACCGTTAGAATAGCGTGTAACAGCATCTATCTGGCAAAGTGTCATTGAAAATCCGACAGGTGTCTATGTTGTTCACAGTGACAGTGGTAAATGCAAGAGCGATTTTGATTGGATGCAGCATCCTGCCACTGCTTCCAGTGAAATTCACGGACCCAACCACTGAAATATCGAATCGATCTCCATCCGCCAAATACAGACAGGTTAACGTACCGGAACATTGGCTAGCGAAGATGGATGTTGATAGACTATTCCAACATTTTGTTTTTGGTATTGCGAACACTGACGAAAAAACCCATGGAAAGTGTACGCATCTCATTACGACGAACCAGGTTATTGTAGGTTAAATGGTTTAAGTACAAGGGTTTCGTTTGGCCAAACATTTATTTCTCTCATTTTTTTCTCACTTACTCCACAGTGAGAACTATAAATTTATTCGTATTTTGACCCTAATGCACGACATGAGAGAGAGAGAGAGAGAGAGAGAGAGAGAGAACATGTGATTTCGATGGAATTGTGTACCATGTTTAATTCCTACAGATAATAGGGATTATTACTATTTCTTTCACGTTATTTTGTTATGTCATTATTGAGTACAGAATCCATAACCTACCTGTTCAAACTATATTTATATATGCGTAATCATGCGTCACAATTTGATATACCAACAGTATTTGCATATCAAATTGCTTGATGCCAACATTTCAAAAGTCATGTTATTTTCAATGTATGTATGTATGTATGTATGTATGTATGTATGTATGTATGTATGTATGTATGTATGTATGTATGTATGTATGTATGTATGCATGCATGCATGCATGCATGCATGCATGCATGCATGTATGTATGTATGTATGTATGTATGTATGTATGTATGTCTATCTATTAATCTATATATCTCTCTCTGTCTGTCTCTCTGTCTGTCTGTCTCTCTATCTGTCTGTCTGTCTGTCTTCCTCTCTCTCTCTCTCTCTGTATATATATATATATATATATATATATATATATATATATATATATATATATATATATATATATATATATATATATATATCTGTGTGTTCAACAAGATTTTCACATCTTAAAAAGATTGATCCAGCATCGTCCATCGAGATTATATATACATCAAAACATCCATCAACAGTCTTCTCGCTGACTTAAAGCCACATAGAATTAACGGAATGTCAACGTATCTCAGTATATTTTTTCTTTCTAAGGATGTTTTTCCTCATGCATATCTCAAATAGCAGGGGTTAATTTTTAATACAAATTATTAAATTTTGTTATATTTAAATTATTCTTTTCGGAACATTGACTAAAAGAGTGTTGTGAATGAACAAACTATCGGTTTCCTTCGTAATTAATTTCAACGCACTAAATTTTTTCTCACAATTTAAACCTAAACATGAATCTCAGTGTGTGTGTGTGTGTGTGTGTGTGTGTGTGTGTGAATAGATGTCAAGTGCCCGTTATAACAGGACCTCGAAGCACATCATCATGATTCACCATATAAGATTTTTTTTTGTATGTTCAAGAGATGAAACTCAGTTATCAAATTTTAACGTATAAAAGTTGTATAACGGTAGATTTACTCGTAATGATCATCAACATTCAAAATCAAGAGTAAACATTACTGTATGTTTGAAGGACTATCCATTTCTTGTGTTTTATTACAGCATCTCAAATGCACGGTTGGATTGACTTTATGGCTCAAATCAAGCTTGCTGAGATCTTGAAGCCTGTTTTTGTGTATGAATCGAGCTAAGCCCTCCTGCCGTCCTCCTGTCTGTTCAAAACCGTCCTGGTAAAGCTCACTAAAGCTATTTCCTGTTCCGCCATGGCATTCAAGGCGAGTGTATAGGGTCTTCTGTTTAATGGCATATGGACGGAACGGCACCGGGTCTATCAATAAAATTCTCTCTCTCTCTCTCTCTCTCTCTCTCTCTCTCTCTCTCTCTCTCTCTGCATGCATTTAAAGAGAATATGGCATAATGCACAAGTTTTAATATGTAATTTATATGCATGTAATTTATGCAGGAAATCATTTGAAGTCAAACGCATAAATAAAATTGTCCGTTTTGCGCCAAAATTTAAAAAGGTTATCAAATAATCGTTTGTATGCTCTATGAATAGTTTCAGAGTAATTATTATCTCGCTCACTCTCATGTTAATACAGTTATGGGGCTTTGTTAGTTTCTGTCCAGTGCTGGCGAAACTTAAAGACTTAGAAATGGCTTCCACACATTAGCAACATTCTTCATAAAGTCTTGATAAGATTGATGCGAAGTCAATATCTGGATACGAGAAATAATACATGGACAAATCTATCTATCTATCTATCTACGTATCTATCTGTCTATCTATCTATCTATCTATCTATCTATCTATCTATCTATCTATCTATATGTCTGTCTGTCTGTCTGTCTGTCTGTCTTTCTCTCTCTCTCTCTCTCTCTCTCTCTCTCTCTCTATATATATATATATATATATATATATATATATATATATATATATATATATATATATATATATATATATATTAGCTAGAATGGTATAATTAAGAAATGAACTTTAAACATTCCAGGATACAAATCTAATATGAAAGAAAGTCAATGTTTGGAATATGCCATGCATGTAGCATTATACGTTGGAATTGATAACGTCTCTAAAATACCAGCGAAAGATAGAATTGATAAGAATACAAACAAACATGGCATTTGTTTGTGGAAGAATGAATTTGGAATGTTTTATGACAATGTTATGAGACGTATGGAATGGCAAAGAGGGTATGAACACATGGACAAGATTTGTTTTGACGAATCTGACTTGAAGAGAAATAAAACAGAACGTGATCTTTGTACAGATGAAAATAGCAACGATAAAATAAGTCTCTGATTTTGCGTTTAAACGAATGTCGTATATACTCGCGTATAAGTAAAACCCAACTGCAAACAATATAGACTCTGACCTGCGGCCGCATAATGCACGAGCAGTTCGGATTATTTTTTACGATGTTTGTTCTATTGATTAATCCTAAGAAACTGCACAGACACACATCTCTCGGTGCATTATGGGTATGTACAGTTAGTTGCTCTTACTCAGATGCTACTCTATACGACATTCCAGAGCACAAAGTACCTGAGGAAGGTATTTACAGATTGTTGTGAGATATATACGGTATTCTAGTACAACAAAACACTTGTAGAAAGGTTATTAAATATTGTAGCGAGAAGGTCTAATGTAAGACGCGCCGTAGCGGACAAAACCTGGTACAATGAGAAAGTTGCAGATAAAAATTTCGATGTCGAATGTCGAGAAATCCAGTATCACGTGTTGGATCGAATTACATGTCCTTAAAGTTCCATTTTCTAGATCGAGATTTTAGATTTTATATCTTGAATTATGCAGTGGTGGTTTAAAGTTTTATATTTTGAAGTAAACAGCAGTGGTAAAAATTTCAATATCATATGTCGAGAATCCCTAAGTTGCACGTTGTATGCAACTGTTTGTGATGAAAGTTCCATTTGATATGGCGAGCATTTAGATTTCATCTGTTGAATTTCACAGCAACGAGAAGCAGCCTTCTTGTTTGAAAATAACGCGTCCGTTCACGACAGCGACTTTTAGTGAATAAATTCATAGTAATTTTCGACCTGTGAATGGTAACTTTAAAACTTTAAATGCATGAAATGTAATGGCGCCTCATAACTGAATACACAAATGATGTATCTTAATACTCGATATTATTTTGAATTGTTAAAGTGGACGTTGTGTAATGTTACATTTAACACCAAACAAATCATTTCACCATATAAAATTAAAAATTCTGACAAGCACAATAAAATATCCAGCCACCGCTGGGTAATTTAACAGACACAATCTAAAAACTCAACATACGAAATGGAACTTTCAGCACAATCAATGTGATTCAACATGTCAAATAGAAACTCTCGACATATGACACTAAAATTGCAACAACCGATGTGTAATTCAGAAGACACAATCTCAAAACTCGACATTGGACATCACATTTTCAACACGCGCTGTGTAATTCAACATATGAAATCTGAATACTGAACATATAGAATGGAACTTTCAACGTAAATTCTTTGAACCAATACGTAAATTAGGAATTCTCGGCGTATGACATTGAAATTTCAACCACCGCCGTGTATATTAAACGACACGATCTAAACCCTTGACATAGAAAATATTACTTTCAACAACTACTGTTTGATTCAACAAATAAAATCTAAAATCTCGACCTAGACAATGGAACATTAAGAACAAGCATTTTGGATACAACATTTGAAATTTGAATTCTGGACATATGACATTAAAATTTCAACCGCAACGTTCTGATTGGACCAGCTTTTGTCTTCTAAGACGTCTCATAATAATACACGTTGAAATGAGTAGTTTGGAAAATTTGTCATAGCGCGATACTGATAAGGGATGAAAGACGTTTACAGGAATATGTGTGTCAATTTCTTATCCAGTAAGAATAATTCCAATGGACCCTGATCTCCGTTTCTCAAGATCGTCTCATGATTTCGGACATTTGCCTTTAGCTAATCATTTTAGTGAATAAAGGAAAACAAATATCCCATGAATAAACCCCTCAATATGAAACATGATAATGTCAAAATATTTGTCCAACGTTTTTGTACGCATACTAATTGTTAATCAGATAGACAAGCAGACAGACATACGTACGTACTTATGTATGTATGTATGTATGTATGTATGTATGTATGTATGTATGTATGTATGTATGTATGCATGTATGTATGTATGTATGTATGTATGTATGTATGTATGTATGTATGTATGTATGTATGTATGTATGTGCGTGTGTGTGTGTATGCATGTATGTATGTATGTATATATGTATGTATGTATGTATGTATGTATGTATGTATGTATGTATGTATGTATGTATGTATGTATGTTGTTGTTGTGGGGTTTAACGCCATTTTTCAGCACACGATAGGCTATACATGGCGGCCAGTGTTAATGGTGGAGGAAGAACCCGGAAAACCCCCGGAAAGAACCATCGACCCACGAGAAGCTACTGGCAAGCTTTCTCACATACCCACATTGGCTGAATCCGATACTCGAACCGGCGCAGAAAGAGGTGAGATGGCAGTGATCGGTAACGGAGAGCGCTTTAGACCACTCGGCCGCTCGGGTCCCCGTATGTATGTATGTATGTATGTATGTATGTATGTATGTATGTATGTATGTATGTATGCATGCATGCATGCATGCATGCATGTGTGTATGTATGTATGTATGTATGTATGTATGTATGTATGTATGTATGTATGTATGTATGTATGTATGTATGTATTTATGTGCGTATGTATGTATGTATGTATGTATGTATGTATGTATGTATGCATGCATGCATGCATGCATGCATGCACGAATACATACATACATGCAATTATTATCATTCTAGTTATATAATTTATTGAAATTCAAGTCTGGCTAAAATGACAAACTAAATATCTTAAGTTTTTATTCCAATGTAATGATTCGTTGAAATTTAAGTCTGGCTTAAAATCGACCAATCGCTGTCTTAAGTCTTTTGTCCAATGAACCGACTTGTTGAACTTTAATGAGTCTGGCGTAAAATGACAAATCCAGTGCCATAAATCAAGGCTTAAAATTAAGATTTATGTTTGTGAAATTTGGTTCCAGGTGAAATTTAGTTCCAGGTGAAATTAGGTTCCATGCCAGATTTCCCATTTTGAAGTTAGAATGGATCAGATGCAACCCATCAGAAAATGGCCATGCCTTTCGAAATTATGGCTTATTCACTGAATTCAATTCCATTACTTAATAAACGAAGAAAAAAATTTACATATGAGTGATTTCAGTTCTTGTAAAAGGATTAATATTTCCCGAATAAAGTAGACATTTCAAACTTTCTCAAGCACGATATTCTATCCCACTGGTACAAAAAACATTTAAAGTTATCTAGCTCATGTGTTGTAAGACATGTGCCTATCGTACTTGAAATTATCGTTCACTGTTAAGATTTACATGTAAAGGGAAGCACTGTTTCTTGTCCTTTCAGAACAACCGGTATCCAATATTCCCACAATTTCGTTCTTCATCAAACGAAACGAGTTTTCAATTCCTTTCACCCGCATCCCCAGGAAATGTGAGGCACGTGGTTCAGTTTTTTTTTTCATAAGGTAATTTCCTCACATTGCAAATTCACGGAAAGGGATTTTTCCCTGGAACCGGCTCCCTCCACTATGCCACCAAACCGTGCATATTCTTGGCAGACAGTGGTTCACATCTTGTTTTTTCCTCTTTCTAAAGTCGTTCCAACACTCAGTAAAAGATTTAATAATAATGATTTAAACCTTGTGAACATTTATGTGAATGGTTCTCAAACTCAACACGAAATTTAACTGCTTTATTTAACAAAAGGCAAACAAGATATGAAATGGTACGGTTGGGAGTATACTGATATCAAACTGTGACACAATTTGGCATCGCGTTGAATAATGTAGGAGGCGGGATTGTTACTGCTGGGACAAATGTTGTGTAAAACTCCAAATGGTTCTTTTAGACGACTTTTCATGAGAAATAATAGGCCCTCAAAGCAGTTATCTTGTTTCTGCGCCAAGTGCGCCCCCTTCCCCCCGAAAGAAACAAATTAAACCCTGAACAGTAAGAACTTGCTAACCTAAATTGCCTCTTTCATCGTCAGCTTCATACGGATTAAAAAAAAAAAACACACTCGAGGAATAATTCATTTTTTAAACTATTAACCACATAAACAGACACAATCTTACATTAGTTTTCCATCAGGGGAAGCAATTTTATATGACACATGTCATCTGGGTCCTAAGGGGTGGGGTTGGTGGGTCAGAAGCTCGTACGTCATACATTTTCACAAACACATGCTTCTACTTTGAAAATTGCAAGCAATAAATTCTGTGTATGAACCTGTTCCACATGCCATCAAATTCCTTTCCGTCGAAACCCACTATTCAATCCCCATTTGTTCCAAAAATGACTGTCCTTTATATTTTCTTTTATTTTTATATCTTGACCATTTGGTCAACTACATGGGGCTTAAAAGATTTAGTGACTTTTTTGTATTGGATTCCAAATGGAATTAGAAAGTCTGTTTCGTATTGAACCAACATTTCTTGACAGTGGACAAGTTAGGGTGTTCAAAATTAAGAAGAGCAGGGAATCGTGGCACACGGTGGCATAGTTTGATTAATGTTTAAGGCGGGATGTCGGTTTGTACTGTCAGAATAAATGTCTTTTGATAATGATAATGTTCTGAGATTTTTTATTTCGTTGGAAATGAAGGAGAAACAAAATAAAAAGAAAAACAATTTCCTGTGGCACTTAGTGCTGTGGAGATAAGGTCCGCACAATTATGTTGCAATGAAATACTTAATAATGTAAGGATTCAAAATGACAAAAAACATAAACTATATAAACCCCGATTTTGCAATCTTGTGTCTTACCCTACACAGGGTCACAGATTTAAAATATGTAATTTCGTATTAAACTATTTACGCCATTCATGTAACACTACTGATGCTAAACAAACGTTTGAGATTTAATTGAGTAACTAATGTACAAACATTCAAGTCATTTTTAACACTTTAAGAATTCGGAGCATGTCAGATGAAAATAAGACGATAATTTAAAATCACAAAAATTATAATTTTTTTAATATATTTAAAATCTATATTTTTTTTTATCATGATGCCGTTGACAATGGTTTGAAGAAAAAAAATCCCAGTAGTTTGTTTTAACCACAGAATTTATTTTCACAGAATGCTAAGCACACGTGAGGGTCATAACAGATCATTGGTTCAAAACTGAGCAATTTACATTTATTAAACACAAGGTCTAAAATAAAAATTCACAAATCGGTATTATTAAAAGTCTGAAGTTACACCATGTAGTAAATATTAATATAACATATAAGAGCATGCTACTGTTTATATCATTTCACCATGTATTTAGGAAACGCTTCATAAATCACGCAAATGTTATTTCACCCTTGTTTTATAAAGATATATTGAAATATATCTACACACAATTTTAGGAGCACAAATGACTGTGATGAAATCCATACTTGTTCTTTATATACTAAACAGTTTTGAATTCCCTCATAGATTTGATGTAATAAGACCAATCGGAACATTGCTGTCTGCCTGATTCGGACTCAGAATCTTGGGGCAGTGATATTTCCTAAAGTGGTAAGTTGATGGCTGACGAACATCCGGTTGTATGTGTGAATATTAGATCTTTATCAAAAACAAGTTATTGAAATTAACGCTCGACGAATTATAAACGATTCATGAAATATAGCTAATTTTATTTATTAATGTTACTCCTTCAACAACAACAGCAACAGTAACAACAACAACAACAACAACAACAACAACAATAATAATAATAATAATAATAATAATAATAATAATAATAATAATACTTATTATTATTATAATTATTATTATTATTATTATTATTATTATTATTATTATTAACATAGTCCACCCGCTCAAATTACATGCATTAAAACTATGGTACAACCAGAAAATAACAATTCTAGGTTTAACAACATAAAACTTGTATAGATTTCGGTTGATAAACAGAAGGATGTTAATATTATTTATGATCTTCGGCATCAAGTTAAAAGACTTGATATGATTTGCATTATAACGAACATATGAAGGTACATAAGCCTTACTCAAAATTATCATACATGATACTTTTAGCAACAATGTGAAACTCGTCTTCTATATTTGCACAAAAAGAGCACAATGTTTCAACAAAGGGGATATTTTAAAATCTGCCTATATTTGCCATTATGGGAAAGGTTCCATTTCTGAACATGCATAGTAGGCTAACACTCTGCGAAGAGTTAAAACAATTTGTGTAGTATTGACAACTCAGATTGTTGCTGATTGTAAATCGCAATCTATCCTTCAAATTTACCTCAAATTCTTGTTCAAAATATCTTTACAACATTCTTTAAATATCAAAAAAGATTTTGTCATCACACACCCATTCTATCTGATTATAGATAAAAAGCGTTTAGAGTGTATTTTTGTAAAACCAATAATATATTTCCAAAATGACAAATGTACAGCTTCAAAGTCAATTAGTTTGTAGAAACCCAAACCTCTGACCCATAATTCAAAATTGGTGCTATCGTAATATCAAATATTTGGAATAGAGCTTTTGTAGACCTTTTACCAAATCGATTAAGTATGTGCCTTCAAAATATAACCTGCCTTTGTCGCTTGTGCTGCTCGCGTTTTTTTTAAAAATATACGATGACTTTTTAGAAGAGAATCAACAGCCAAGATATCTATAATAAAATACTGTCTCTATATCAGAATCAGCAAAATTCGTATCTTCTCAAACATCCCTCTTTTCGAAAAATACAATTTTTTCTCCAGGTTAATCTGTAATATTTAGATGTTGCAATATTCTTTTTAATTTATTTAGAATTCTTTGAAGATGAGTAGCAGTATTGGCAATGGCAAACAAGTCATCTGCGTACAACACAGTGTAAATAAGGTAGCAAATTCTAACGTTACACCGCTATTCTGGTCAGAAATGTGTGTCGTAAATCATTTAGAAATAATGCAAATAAAATAGGTGGTAAAACACAACCTTGCCTTACACAATATTTATACCAAGCGATTTGGCGTTGTCACACAAACTTTGACATTTGCAGATATGGCTTTCAGTATTTAAGTATTTTAATGCTGATGTTTTCATTTATTAATTTATGATAAAGTAAGTACCTGTTAATACGACCAAACGCTTTGTAATAAAAAAAAAACAAGAGAGTATGAAATCAACCTCACCTAAAATATCATTTTCTTTGATCCAGTTAGCTAGTCTTTCTTTTCAGATTGAGGTAAATATTTTGCTGAGGACTGGTAAAAGGCTAATCCCACTACAATTTTACAATTTTCAGTAAGATATATATACCCTTTCTTGTGGATGGGTGTGATAACATCCGTTGTACAACACTTTGAGAAGTATTCACAACTAAATAATGTATTGAAGATAGACACTTAGATAGGTACCGTAATTTTTCCAGTTGCCTTTAAAAATGTACTAGAAAGGTCATCAATTCCACCTGATTGTCCGACATGATACGTTTAATTACATGTTGTACTTCTACTTCGGTTATTTTACCGTCCAGATTTTGATGGTGAATATTAGTTGTTTTGCCTAATCTGAAATTCTGGACAATCTCACATTGTATATTAAATAAGTCTGAAGGGTATTGTTACCATCCGTGTTGATAATTATTCCATTCGAAGTGTTAACATAGTTTAAAATCTCCCGAAACTTTTCGAGTGTTTGTCTGGGAGTGCTTTTTCAAGGCTTGCCTTTTCCTTTTCTCTGTATATTTTGCTTTTGTTCATTCTTGTGTATTTGTACGTATTTCTATAGTACTTATATAAAGCCAAATTATCTACCATATTATTTGTGAAGTTTTTTTATTGCATCAAGTGCGCGATGTTTTGCTACTTTACAGTCTGCATAATACCATAGTTATTTGTTGACTTTAACTCGACCATTTATTTATTTGACATCATTTTGATCTTCTTTCATTGTGCTTATTCACAAATACGCTTCATGAAAATAATCAGAGCAGTATCGAGTTGATTTTATACTATCATAGAGTGTTGCATTAATAATAATAATAATACTAATAATAATAATAATAATAATAATAATAATAAAATAGCTTCATCAGCCTCAAACTACTGTTAATGTTGCCATTAGTCATGACACATCATCAAGTCTTTGTGGAATCGGTGAGGCTACAATGACATAATATGAGTGAACGTGAGGGCAGTTCAAAATGTCCACTATTTATATCAAATTATTTTTGTGTCACCTGATAGAAATGAGAGAGAACTTTCCTACTGTTAAGTAATGTAAATGCCTCTTCTGTTAGAGTTTTAAACACGGAGATACAATTATTGCTATATAAAAAGGTAAAGTAATAAATAAAAAATTGTATAGGAAAATGATTAGAGATTTACCTACTGGAATAAATAGATCTTACATACAGACCTAAATCTAAGTAATTCTTAGATATGCAAACTTCATTAAACAACATAAGCATTTCTCGATTCATTTGACAAATTGGATTTATGATCTTTCAACATAATTTTTATGAATGTGGAACTACAGATATAGCAGTTCTTTTTCTGGAATATATATATATATATATATATATATATATATATATATATATATATATATATATATATATATATATATATATATCTTTTGATACATGTATTTAATGTATTTTAGCGGAACAAAATGCACGCCCACTTATATTGGTTTTCCTATATTTTGATTACATGGACCAATAAATTTTTTCAAAATGTTTATTGTTGTTTCATTTGCCAAGTGCAATTCTAAAATTCAATCGTTATTTGACAAATTATCTTTTGTAGGTTAGTAAAAGTTTACTCGGAGTCGACATTACAAAAATAGTTATCTCAAAAGCCATAAATATGAAGCAAAAGGCGTTCTTCCAAAACTACAATCCCTCCCACCCTCAGTTCCAAACATTGATTGGAACTTTGGCAGATCTGCTTCCATGCTTTCCCAGCGCCGCTGGAATGGTTTTGCCAGTGCATTAACCAAAAGTTATACACGTGCTACAAATATGTGCCTACGAGGCTTGTTATTTTGTTAAGTACAGGATATCGTTTTTCTGGTAAGACTTTCCGCTTCATACATGTTCCCACAGTAGTGGCTCAACAATTGTAAATCCTTGGGAGATGAGGCAGTAGTGATGATAAAGGACCATGCGGACTTTCTTCGTCTGTATCGTGTGTGATAACATCTGATACAAAGATGCAACAGGAGCTTTTGCTTGTGGCCATATAGCCGACCGTGTAAGCCCGCTATCCTATTGGGCATTATAGTACAAGAGGTGTAAAAGAAGAGCCTGGTATAGATTAGCAGCGTAGGCGATCCAATCAAGCCAATTTAACCCGGAAAATGAACAGCTATTGTTTAGGCCAGCCGCTGAAGAATAATCACATAGCTAATAATTTTGACAAGGTTGTGGCCTATCAGGGTGTACTCCAAACTAACAAAGCAAATTTCTCTGTCAGTCATTTATTGGAACTGGGGAAGATATCTGCCGAAAATTGTAATAATAGTACAATGTACGCTAGCAACGACAGGACTGATGCAATGAGAGTACCAATACAACCCTGCTCGCAGACGGCCACCCTGTCACCCACCCTTAATTGTCAAGATGACACCAGGTTAACAAATCTAGACGACAACACACTGAAGCAACATGCTGGTAATTCCAGGACACAAGAGGTTCTTCATCAACAACAGCGACATCAACAGCAGCAACAAGAGCAAATAGAAGAGAAGCCTGGGACAAGTGAGTTCTCTATACTCTATGTTTTGGTTTTGTCAATTTTAATTATGCACTCATATTTATTATATTAGATTCTATTAGCGTCCCGTGCTGCGGTGGTTGGTTAATGCTGTACACACTTAGAGTGGATCTACTTATAATCAATTTGGGCAATCCGTTGTAATAAAGCGGAGTTTATCAACTACATATGTATATACAAATAGTGCCTATTGCACCGCCATTGGCATTTATGCGCACATGTGGTTCCTGAGAGTGCATAGGAAAGACTATGGAAAATATATTTCGATAATGACTATTAGAAAGAACAGGTAAAATTGAGCGGCTTTCAGATTTAACACTGAAGGATTCATTTAATTTACATATATATAATTTTATTTCACAGAAGTAAATATCAGTTTTAACATTATTTCATTTTGTATCATTTGTTGTGTATTATTATTATTATTATTATTATTATTAACATTTTCCAAATTCGTTATAATTCTCTTCCAATTCCAAATTTAATTCCACCACGACTTGCGCATGTTTAAGTTGTCTTATTTTGTGGTTCGAGACGAGCAAACAGGTTGGCATATTTTATCATAGTTACTTATTTACTTACCTATTGTTAATTACAGGTACATACCTCGGTACAGTTAAAAATTTGTTGCGAAATTATGCATGTTTAAGCATTTATTTTATGAAGGTCTTTCAGGTGTGGATTGTTTTTCTCATGATTTCATACTAGCAAGTTTTTGACGTTTCGTCTTGCCCATCTTGCTTAATACATGAAATTGGTACATCTTTAAGTCTCGACTTACCTTTCATACACGCCTTTCTTTCTCTCCATTCTCTCCTTCACCTTCTTATTCTTCTCCTTTCCCCTCTCTCTATACCATAAAATACATACATACCCTCGTTCATACATACAAACGTAACACACACACACACACACACACACACAGCAATACACACATAGTAATACACGCACACACATACACACACACATTAACACCCCCCCACACACGCAAAAACACACACAGGTCAATTGCGTTATTCTCTAAATACATGTACTTTCGTTCTAAGATGAGGACACTTTAACTATTTGCTATTCACCGTCAGGTAGTATATTTCGGATCTCCCAGAACTTGAATTATTTCGTTTATATTTCATGTAAAAGAAACAACTAATTAATCAAAATTGGTTTTAAAACAATAAAGAAGCTGGAAAATGCTGATTTTTTTCTTCTCTCGAAAGAGATAAATTTCATAAACGAATCCTCTTTATTTAATTGTCGGTTCACTTAGATTTGTGATTCATGAAATCATACTGCTCTGGTTGGTTTTATAAACTTTAATTTTATGTTCAATCTATTAACTTAGATGGGAGTATATACCTTAATGTTAAAATTAATCTATGTAAACACATATAACTGTCACCAGCTGATATAGTACAACCGTTACGAAAATAGACTTACGTATGAAAACGTCACGTTGCATCATGATGTAAAAGAACGAGTCAGTTACTGTGTTTATTTATTTTTGATTGTATCATAATAATACTAGTAATAATAATAATAATAATAATAATAATAATAATAATAATAATAAAACGAATGATGACGACTGATACTACTACTACTAATAATAATAAAAAGAATGATGACAAATGATGATGATCATGATGATCATGATGATAATGATAATAATGATAATAATAATAATAATAATAATAATAATAATAATAATATTATTATTATTATTATTATTATTATTATTATTATTATTAAACAAACAAAAAAAGCAAAATATAAAGTAATTAGTACCACTATAACAAGTATATATTATCTTTCTAGTTAATCATGTTATAATTTTTCCTTTTATACTGAAGTGACCGCATATTAATTGTTGAGGTATTGGTGACCTATGACAAATACTACTACTACTACTACTACTACTACTACTACCATTATTATTATTATTATTATTATTAAGCGAATATAAATGTTTTAATATGTGCCAGTGAAATAGTTTAAGTAGTTAATTAAGTGGTTATTAGATGTTTTAAATAGAAGTTAACTGTACTCAAGTGTTGGCTTAATAACCACCCAAACAACTCATGGAAGTACAAGAAGGGGGGGGGCCTAGAATTAAGTTTTGCAGGGAACCTTATTTTATTGCTACGCCATTTAATTAAAGGAAGCAAAGAATCTGGTCGGTTCATTTACTAAATATATACACAATCAGGCAGAATATAAAAGTGACAAAATATCACGGCAAAAGATGCTTGCAGCGATAGTCAGCACACGTGATTCAATAAATCCATACAAGTAAAGATATAGGAAAACAGAAAACCAAATGTAGACAAGTATTTAAATGTTTAGCATAGGTTTCATATGACAAACTGTAGCAACTAAAAAAGCAATCGTAAAGGAGGCTAAAAACTTGTAACAGTTCCGGGCATTTATATCCTGCTGTTTTCTCAGCAATAACTGTCGATAAATTCGCCATGTTCTAGTTAAATTCCCGCGGCTCAATTTTCTCCGTTTTGATAAGACCTGCATCAGGTAGCGGTATATAATGTGTGAACCACCACGTTTTGTAATTTTTTGGTGGTTTTCATGGACTTTTATCATAATTCGAGAGATATAGATAACTGTAAGCATGTTAATATCCTTACACCGTTTACAAGATACGGGATAGAAGTGGTAGGCAAACTCACAGCTTCTCTTTCTTACCAGATGCATACCCATGGACTTGAAGATGTCAACAACTACTTTTAATGGTATGCTGTTTTATGTCAGTACGCTGCATGGCAGTGGAAGACCCTTTCTCAACATTGTTTTGAAAAATCGCATTAGTGTTTTCGAAAGAAATAGTTTTGGTCCCATAGTTGTGAAAACGTGTGATGAACAGTGTAAAAATGGAAAGAGGCTTTTTAAAAAAAAATCCCTGTTGTGTTTTAGATCTCAGAAAGACTGGATGTTCAAACTCACGTGCCTGTGAATCTATCTATCTATCTATCTATCTATCTATCTATCTATCTATCTATCTATTTATCTATCAATCTATCTATCTATCTATCTATCTATCTATCTATCTATCTATCTATCTATCTATCTATCCACCTACACCTACATAAACATAACATACATACATTCATACATACATACATACATACATACATACATACATACAGTCTATTTGTTTTTTGCGCTTATTTTTCTCCTTGTTCCTATATTATGGTTGTTCTCTTTCATCTATGCACTATGAATCTAGTTCAGAAATTTATAATCCTCTTGGCATGTGAGAACAAAGTAGCCTAAAATTTGTTTAGAACTGCATCCTATAGTAACCTAGTTCTGTGACGTTTATCTCCAAATTAGACTCAAATATACACATACATACTGTCTAACTATTCTTGTCGCTATAAGTGAGAAGAAAACAAAATTATAATGGCAACCCATCTCACTCTATCAGGCTGTGTCAAAAACATGCAAGTATATTACATTGAACCTGCGAAACAAAACTTACGGACTAGCATGGAATGTAGGGAATAGACTGGGGCAATAGACTGCAGTAGTCCCATACTCACTTTTCACAGTAAATGACACGTGGTAATAATTATATGTGAAATGTACACAGGAAAACCCACTTGCTATGACAGAAGTTGATAAAGTGCAGTTTATATCGATTATTGTCAATGAACGTCTACTTTCGTTTGCCCTTGTTTTTCTTTTTCTCATTGTTCCTATATCGTGGTTGTTCTTGCTTATTCTATTCACGAAGAATCGATGTAAGACAAATAAAAGAAGTATAAAATAAATACGTTTCAGTTATATGACCTAGTTATTGATTTTATCAGTCGCAAGTTCATTCACAAAAATGCAATATTAGTGAACCTAATGAAGAGTGAAAGTGAATAAGAAAAAAGATGTCTTTGGATAATAATAATAATAATAATAATAATAATAATAATTTTTAATAATAATAATAATAATAATAAATTATGTGAGAATGTTCATAAATAAATGCCAAAATTGGCAGCAAGTATAATAACTGTCGGTAATTAATATCTTTACAGAAGGCAGAAAAAAATAATTCGTTTAGCGGATTGTTCGTAGTGTATCAATTCATTTATTTATCTTTCAAAACATAATGAACTCTGAAATTTTCAAGAAAAGTAATGTACTGACACTGTCAATAACAGTAATGTCGGAAAATAGAAAGATATCTGCAAGCATTTATAAATGGCCATATATTCGTTTATCGCTAATAATAATAATAATAATAATAATAATAATAATAATGTTAATACTAATAATAATAAAAATAATGAGGACTTTGAATAGCGCCTAATCTTTAGAAGCTCTAAGCTCTTTACAACGTTAGACAACACCTATAACATAAAAAACATATATAATAATATGATTACAAAAAACAAACACCATGAAATTAGAAAATATAAAATACATGCTGAGAATAATTAAGGTAGGAAACATTTTAAAGTTTTAATAAAATTTTGCTTTGCAAGGAATATCTGTTGTCTAATATTTTTCACACTTACAACTTTGCAGCAAAGAAACAAGTCACTCAAACATGACCAACAAGCTTTCATATATTAATTCTGATTCATATTATCATTTTGTTTACGTTCTAATTTTGTTTATCTAGATAGCTTCGTATCTTTGCTAATATAGGCAGTTTCGCAGCTTTGTTGGTATAGACAGTTTCGTAGCTTTGTTGGTATAGACAGTTTCGTAGCTTTGTTGGTATAGACAGTTTCGTAGCTTTATGCATAAAGAAAGCTTCGTAGCAAGCAGTAAGGTTTTTCAAACATAACCATAATAATCTCACATCGGATTCTAGTTTTAGTCATTTGCTGTCTGGAAATAATGTTGTTCTAGCTTTCTTGCTTTTTGTTGTGGGTTTAACGCCATGATACATGGCGGTCAGTGTGACTGGTGGAGGAAGAACTCGGGAATATCCCGGTAACAACCACCGACCCGCGGGAAGCATGCTCACATCAGTGAAGCCCGAAACTCGAATCCACAAGGGCAAAAGTGAGATGGCATTGATCGGTAAAGGTCAGCGCTTTCGACCGTTCGAAATAATGTCGAACATGTATAATCAAGCATCCATGGTAAATGAACAAGCGTCATCCCTCAAAGTGTATAAAGAAAGAATTATAAAGAACAATAATACTTTTCTTTGATTTGATATTTTCCCTGTCATAACACCATCTATGTCTGAAAACATGGCTTTTTAATTTCAACTGGACTGATCAATTTTGCTACAGAGCTTAAATTCAGCATGATGCTATGGTATTCGGACTTGTATGTTTTAAATCTACTCGTGTCCTCAAATATTACTTGTCCGAAAACGATGACATTAGCTATCGTTTCAGTAAAAAAGAAATTGCTTTCATCAAACAGTTTAACTATTTATTTTTCTTCTGATTATACGGAAAACGCATATTCATCAACATCTTGGAATCCTAGGTCTGTTACGTAAGAATAATGCCATTGTGACATGTCTTTGCTACCGAAATTGCTGGAAGCGAAAGATATATTGAAAACTATGCATTTTTTCTGTAATGAATACTAATAAAATAGGGTAGCAAATAAGTAATACATTATTTTAACTGGAAATTTAATTTGTTGATTGTTTATTTGTTTAGCAGGAGCATGAAATTTGATGCATACCAATACAATTTATGTGATTCGAGGGAACAAATATATTAACATATTAGGAAAATAGACTAGGTGGGTTGGGCGTGGTGGATTTATAAATTAAAAAGATACAAAATGGTGGATACAAATACAACGGGATATATTGGAATAAACTGAGAATAGATTGAATTACAGAATATTAAAGATGACTGAAACCGAAATATGCACTGATTAAAGACAATTGGTGAAAACAATCCATAATTAGTGACTGGATATTGAAGGAAAATAAACATATTGGTAGTTTGGGAAAGGATTCTTATAATTGTTAGCACAGTATAACAAATTAAATAAAATGATGTAGCATATCTACCAGAAACAACATAAATAAAAAGACAACATATTTCATATTTAGACCCACCTCCAATGCAAAAATGAGCAAACAATTTGACAAATAAATGATGACTTACAAAAATCAACTCGTATTTACTAGTTATTTATTCGTTAATTAATTTATTTTTTTTATTTAATGTATTAGTTGGTTTAAGATTTGTTATAGTGCGATATTTTGAAACAAAAACTACTGGAGATAAAATGTTTGCAAACCATTATTGTACGTATAAATTGTCTGTGAACCAAAGCGGACTTGTGAAATCCAGTATCGATTTAATAGCTCAACAAAGTTAAAAAGT
The DNA here is from genome assembly GCA_028554795.2 of Sinohyriopsis cumingii. NCBI lineage: Eukaryota > Metazoa > Mollusca > Bivalvia > Unionida > Unionidae > Sinohyriopsis > Sinohyriopsis cumingii. The sequence continues at coordinate 22,385,895 of CM068840.1, read as the reverse complement.
TTACATAAAAGCAAAACAAATACTTCACTTCCACTTGAATCTCCGTATAATATTGGTTTTATGCTGATGCGACTAAGCACTTTTATCGCCTCGGTCGCATAATTCTCTTTCTAAACTGATAACAGCCTCTTGTCGCGTTTGCTAATGAGGATGCCCCCTCATTAATATGACCTAGTGCCAGGCGAAGTCTCGAAAATCTCCCGACATATAATAAAATCGTTTGACGTGTCACTGCTGTTGGAGCTACAAATATTGGTCAGGTGTCATGCACCTTAAATTCGCAATAAAGCGGGCAAGCAGTGGCGCGCACATATAATGGTGTTTCAATCATCGCTCGTAATTAACCAAGCTTCGCGTTCACAGTTAAGCTCGGAATATCTGAATAATAAAGATAACAAGCAGGCCAGTTTTCGAATGACCTCTCATTTATGATTGAATTATTCGGGTTAATTTGCGACTATGGGGGTGGGGGGGGGGGAGAGAGAGACAGAGACAGAGAGACAGAGAGTTTATAGCGATGACGACATTGAGTTTATATCCACCATGATTAAACACGGAATATTCCTTTCATTGGATTTCAGGAAATTCTAACAGTTTATACACATGTGTCGATTTTTTAAAAATTATCTAGGTAATGACTCTTTTGTCTTGTATGTTCAGTGCAATAACAAATTGCATATATTTATTTTCGTGCATTTGGTAAACAGTAGCGCTTATTTCGCTCCAAGTGTATTTATGCATCTACTACTTCGACAAAGCTTCTTTTTAAAGAAAAAACATTTAATAATAATAATAATAATAGTATTTTTGAATCAACGAAATTTCTTGTGTGGTCATAAAGTATATGAACGATGGTGACCTGATTCAGAGGACATTGATGTAAGTCAGTCTACAAGAGCAGGACAAGGAGGACAACATCTGGACATAGTCTCGATTAGCTGTGGAAACTTTCCAACTTTCATATTTCTCTAGTTCGATGGACGTAGAACTGGGCATACGCTAGTTAATGTTGTTCCCGCGAACCCCCGTCGAGAAGGGTTATCAGATTAAATGAGGCATCCCACACAACGGCGACATTAAACGGAACCATAAGCTGTAGATTGTCGTCTGCGATAGAGAGAAAGCGGGATCTGGGAATTTGTTTCGTATCCCATCTAATGACACATGGCGAGATTTAGAAATTGTTTTGAAAAATGGTGAGCTTTTCAAATGAGTATATTTGGATTAGACGAAAACCTCTATTCAAACTGAATTTTCTACCCCAGTTATGAAAGAAAGTTTTATTTTAAAAAATGGTTTGCGATGAGAGTGTTGGCGCTGAATTTAATCCCTGACAAACCTGCACAAAGTTCAGTATGGCGTCCTAACGAGAGGTAGGAAGATTAGACAAGTATTAACATTTTTAAAAAGCTTGGCATCTTTAAGTTGAACAAGCTGTGCGCCTTTTCAAAACAGATCGAGATATGAGGTAATACATGGGGGGGGGAGGTACTAAATAAAGTTGGTAAATCTGTCTACTTTTGTTGTATGCTGTCACTATGACAATATTCATAATATTACATATGTTTACCGAAAAAAAACCTTTGAAACAGATTTATAATATAGTACCTTAATTGCTTTCAAATGTGAATTTGACACAATAAGAACATTTGAAACAAGGTGAGAGCTATTCATTTCAAAGTCTACGAACGAGGAAGCAGACAGAAGGCAGCAACGCCTCACGTAATATTGAAAATAGCAAACTCTGCTGGTTGTTTGGTTTTACTTGTTCCATTGTTCATGCGCTGGCATCTTGAGAACACACGTTCTCTTTGCCAGTCTGAAAAATAGGCAAAAACATTTATTTTTACAACAACAAACCGTTATATCAATAGGTGGATATACACTGATACCTAGAAGGTGTAACTGGGAGACACCAAGATTTTTTTTTTGGGGGGGGGGAGGGTGAGGGTGAATCAGACAAAAATATTATTAATTATTAATCATGCATAGATACTGCTCAAGGTCTTCGGAACGAAACAAACATGAGGAATAGTGCCAGATGTTCGATTCGCAACGGGAGACAACCAATCCTTGTTTCAGCCATGACTGACATTTTCCGAGTTACCAGAAACGTGAACCTTTAAAATTTGTATCATAGATGCCTTACGACAGAAAACATGGTATCCGCTGTGGATCCAAGAAAGAAAGAAAGAAAGAAAGAAAGAAAGAAAGAAAGAAAGAAAGAAAGAAGGCATGATCTCCGATTAATGAACAGAACAGTCTAAACCCAAACTGAATTGTACCTAACTCTCTCATAAAAGTTCTACATTCTTCTTTAATATAGTTCTTCTTTGCACACTTGTTGTTAACGGGGAGTTTGTTTGGGTAAGGAGTATATTGTTTTGTTTCGGTAAAGACATATTTTTCAGTTTTAAAATAGGGTTCAGTTCGTGATATCTATTTTTATGTACACGTGCCTTGTTTATACATATAAACTAAATTTTTATACCTATATATGTAGTTTATATGTATAAATGAGATATAAGCTAGGGTCCGCGGGTGGCCGAGTGGTCTAAAGCGCTCACCGTTGCAGATCACTGCCATTTGTGGGGTCTCGCGCTCGGGCAATGTGGGTACGTGAGAAAGCCTGCCAGTGGCTGACCGTGGATCGATGGTTCTTCCGGTGGTTTTCCCGGGTCCTTCCTGCACCAGTTACAGCCCCTATGTACGGCCTATCGTATCCTGAAAATGGCGTTAAACACCATAGCATCAACAATAACAATAACAACAACATATAAACTAAAACTGACTCTTATTTAAAAATTGGCTTTTCTATATGTATTCTTTGCCATTTCTAATAGGAAATAGGTACAGGTTTGTATTGTGTATTCTTTTGGTTTATTAATTAATGTTAGTGTTTGCTTTTTCGCTTCTGTTGCAAGACGTTCAGCACTTGTACAGCACAGTGCAATGTTATCATCACATTTTTAAGGGATTATTCTGGTTGTTGCTAAATCTTTTTGTGTAGCTAAACAAACATAAAAATTCGTTTGTACTAAAACTTGCAGACAAGACTTTAATGGCGTTGAGTATACTATTATCTTTACAGATAAGTTATTGTTTCGTTCGCTCAGATAATGTCCTTCTAGCAATCACAAAAGTTATAATGCTTTGGTGCCATAGGAATGATACCGAATACCACACATAAGCTCTATCATAAATATCGTAGAGGGGGTGGAGGTGGGGGTGGGGCTTAACTAATGTTATTGGGATGAATATTCCAATTGTCTATTGCAGAAGTCAGATTTAAAATCTATATATTTTATCTGAAGTTCATCATGCATTGGTTGGATCCATAGCTGTCACTTATTTTTGAACATTTCAATTCTCATCTAGGCTTCGATTTTATTTAATAGCGAGAAAACAGTCTTTGCCCTGAACATATGGATCCAACATTTAAAGAAAAAGTATTCACCTGGTTTGCAGCACTAGTAATCACTGTTATAAAAATAAATGTGCTCATACTTGGGTAGGTTTAAAAAAATCTTTAATTGTCTTTATTTTTAGATATTAATGATGAGAATTGTTTTGGGTTTGAGAGTGTAGTTACATTTTTTTGTTGTTGCTAAAATGTAATTTTAGTAAATTAAATAACAAACACTTTATAAAGAAACGAACTTATTTTTTATTTTTTATGTTTTACAATTTCATAAGAACATTTGTAGGAAATTATAATACACACAATATGAACATTAATTTCTGCATTTTAAGGACAAAGTGTACTTTTTGCTATTTGAGGTACCTATCCTCAAAACTCAGAGGCCGCCATTTTCACCCTCTGGCTGCTTCAGATGGTTTTAATAATAGGGCTAAAACGAAATGTCAATCTAAGTAGGTGAAAGATACGAAATTGTATGTTTACTTTCTCCACAGTGTGAGAGTTGTAGAACAAACAACTTTGCCCTGTTCTTTCTCCACGTTTACCGATGCTTGAAAACCATAAAGCAGATGCTTCAGCTTTCAACATGTACATTTTGTATAAGACACCTTTTGATAAATTCTTGGACTTTTTTTTGAGGAGGAAAGGCGATGTTATATAACAGTTTCATTGAAAGGGTTATATGATCTCTTGGTCGTAACGAAAGCAGAAGGTCTTGTGTTTATTTGATGCAGTCTTTAAGCCACTCATAACAAATTTACAAATAAATGTCTTATACAGGAAGGAATGAAATAAACAAATAAACCTGTATTATTACAGAATTAACTTTTATCCAATTTATTATTTGCGTTGAGGCATGGACGTATGCACAGAAATAAAAAAAATTTGAGGAGTTTGAGATATAATAATATACAAAATTAAAATATATTTTTGAAAATGTAGAAAAAGAAAAATATAAAAATATTAAATAAATACTCTCAGCAGGATATTTTAATGAGATGTGTATTCAAAGGTACGAGAGGCAATTCGATGGTTAAAACTTTACACGAGACTACGAAAACAATAGATGCAAATTTGCAGAAAGCTGGATATTTCATTTACAATTCTATGAAATGTGTATATATACGTTCCTTTTTTGCAAATATAATTAATTGGAGCGTTCTTTATATATATATATATATATATATATATATATATATATATATATATATATATATATATATATATATATATATATGCAACTGTGCTGCAACTGACAAACTATCAATTTGGTTTCATTCTTGGAGTTCACTAATTAGTCGAATAGTTTATATTATTGATGTGAAAGATAGGCTGGTATGCTGCTGAACCGAGTCATATCCCCTCCATTACATTCCCCATTACTTACAACCACAGTCACCAGTCTGCACCTCCTGAACACGTGCACATGCCTTTCCTTACTCAACCTCATCGCCAAGAGAGCAATATCCATTTTGTCAATGTTTGATATGATTTTGCACGTGCTTCAAACAAAATATAAGAGATTTATGTACGAGGTTTGTATAGCGAACATCGGCTCAAAATTAATATGTTATTATATTTATGTAGTATTATTTGGACTGTCATTAGTAATCATACCAGTCATGTTGTAGATGTTATGTTGGAATACATCATCACTGTATCGCTGGTGAAAATTGGTTATGCTTCGCAAAGACGCCAATGCATTGTTTGTCATATATACTTTATTTTTGTTGGTCCCAAATGAATGTCTTTTTTGAACATTAGCATACATACATAGCTTTCCAAATACAATGCAAAGCCGTTTACCGCCGGCTCAAACAATGTTAGACACAATGCACTAAAATCAAGCAAAATAAACACGGCGATACAACGAAAAGCGTTCCTGTCCCAAACAGGAAAACATAAAAACGCATCCCTCTATTATAGTATTTCAGTGAAGACTTAAACTGTATTAGTATATTACTAATGAAAGCAAAACTAGATACATATAAAACACAGTTCATGTTGTCTACGTTAGATATGTCGTAGAGAAATGCTTCACACAAACTCAACACCTTACCTACAGTACGTAATAACGCCATCAAAACGGGATTTATTGAATCCAAACAAAGGGACAAAATAAGGTATCATTATTGTTAAAAAAATACTCGAACATTTAACGTTAATGATTTATGTTTATTCTGATCTAAGTTGTAAGACCCCGTTCAACAATTGTATATTCACAAAACTTAAGCATCAATTCGCCACAACTGTCCGTAACATAACTCTGGTTGATACATTAGTCGTCTCCGATTTCCAGCTGTGTGTTTTGGTAATACAGCATAGCAGTTGGCTTTGTGTTGGAAATGATTGCTTGGGCAGGCTTCTAATGAGAATTTCATCCGTTTGTTTATAGAGACCGATTATCAAAATATTGACTCGGCCACTTGAGGCTAGCTATAGTCTGAAGATGTTCTTGCCGCTTGTCCGTATGTGTTATCATTGAAATAGAAGTATGGTTTGCAGAAACGTCAATTAAAATGTCTGTACAGGACGGATATAATGGATTATCTCGCAAAGATGCATACCTTTCTAATCGAAGCTATGTTGATTGAAATGATTTTATTCCCCTGCAACTTAACATTGAAAACTGAAAATAGAACCGGACAATACATATCCAGAGATATTACTTGCGTTAATACGTTTGATATGTAACAGTGAATAAGGTCCGAATAAACCGAATGTTTTTACTCATTGGAAAAAAATAAATATTTTCAGCTGGATGCTAAAAGCATGAGATGGATGTTGTGTACGATACAAGAGTAATATATTCAATCAAAGTTGTTTGAATATGTGACAAATTGTTATTTCACAGCTAGACCAAGGTGTTATGTTATTTTAAAGTCAAAACCAGAATGATAAAACCGTGTAGGGGTTTTTGTGGGACGGCGAACGATAAAGCCTGATGACGCATCCGATGCATGACATGAAGACAAAACAATGATAATTTGTTTTTTAAAAAAAATAATGACACAGAGCCATATTGTGATAAAACTTGTGATATATATATATATATATATAACTATATATAGCTATATATATAAAACTATATATATATATATATATATATATATATATATATATATATATATATATATATATATAACTATATATAGCTATATATATAAAACTATATATATATATATATATATCTTTTGTTGATTCCAAACTTCAAAATGTACTGCCTTGTAGTCTTCAATGTCATATGTCTTCATATCTTATTTAATATATTTTATTGTCAACGTAAACTATTTCCCAGGTGAACTATTGCCTACATTGTATTCATTGTAGTCGTCTTATCACGTTTTTGATGTGTGCAATTTGATTGTTTAAATGTGATGCTTTTAGATACTCTTTCTTATTTCCTCTCTGGTTTCGTATGAAGTACATGTCTGAATTTATTCGTGCTTCAATGCTTTGTTTTTCCATATATGTCACATTAAATAATCTCATTCTCTTTTAGAAACTCTACTTGTTTATGTGTCTTGATAGTACTGTATCCGAACATTTCTTTTAACGGAATAATGGTTTCTGCTGCTTGCCAGCTTTAAATGATTCATCACATCATTTCCTTTACATACGTACATTAGGATGTATTATATATATTGTTAAATGTTTCCTATGATTACATTTCAATAATATATGCCTGTAACCTGCCATCCATGTGAATAATGGACTATCCCTCTGAATGGAAATATTACTCTTAAATGTGAAGACAGACTGCCTAGTTAATTAACCTTTCAATTCAACATATTTTATTTTATTTTTGTTACGTAAATTTTTTGCTCCTACAATTGACTTATATTTCTGTAGTGAACTAATTACTTTCTATTAAAACGATTTAAAACCCATCCAGATTTAACCTTACGCTTGACAAGTTGTCTTCAGGAGTTATCATCAAGCCGAAAGTCAGCCATCTACAACTGGGTCTTTTATTTTAAGAAATTTGCAACTTTTCATTTGTCCCTTAAAATGTATTAACGATATCTGATTTATGTCACAGTTTGACATTCATATGGTTCATAAAATGTTTGAGTCTTCATGTGCTATTTTAAGTCTAAGAATGTTGTTCAAAAATTATGCTTTTGTTATCGTTGTAGAATGACGTTGCAAAGTTGACGAAATCTTTGAATTGTAGAGTAATTTGGCTGAATACATACATGTGCATTTGTCTACATTAAATATTTAATTGAAAACCCAATGCACTGTTCTCATTAGCCTGCCATCAAAGTTGACGATGATTATTATAATGCGATGCCTTTTCTGCAAGATTCCGTGATATCTATTTTTAATATGCAACAAATAAAACGTTTTCTTTTCTTGAATACCCTTTTGAAACACAACTATCTTTATCCTGACAAAAACCCAGTTCAAACTTTTTAATGAAATATCCCGATATCGATTTTGTTGCTTTTATGCTAAGGCATGCGATATTTTTTATTTCACCTTCTCTGCAAACGGTAGTATATCACACTATAGCTGTTATCATCGTGCTTTAAATGATTTACCTCATTATGCTTTGCCGTTCGTTGTGATACAAGTTATCCAGTACTACAATAACAAAAGGGTCCAAATTTGAAATAACGCATAGGTCCGACATAGAAATAACACCATGGTCCAGATTTGAAATAACGCATAGGTCCGACATAGAAATAGCACAATGGTCCAGATCTGAAATAATAATATGGTCCTATAGAAATAACAAACTATGATCCAAATTTGAAATAACACTATAGTCCATGTTAGAACTAATACTAAGGCAATATTATTATTTCTTGCATTCAATTAACATTATGGTCTATTTCTTTGAAATGTCACTATGGTCAAGGTTTGAATTATCAATGTGGTCAGCTTTTGAAATAGCATCACTATGGTTTCAACTTTGAATAACAAATATGGTCCAGATTTGAAATAGCATCACGGACCAGCATTGAAATAACATTATGGTCTAATTCTTTGAAATATCACTCTGGGCAAGGTTTGAAATAACAATGTGGTCACCTTTTGAAATAGCACCGCTATGGTTTCAACTTTGAAATAAAAATTATGGTCCAGATTTGAAATAGCACCATCGACCAGCATAGAAATAACAGTATAGTCTAATTCTTTTTGAAACAAAGGTGTAAAGGAATCCAGTTTTGAAATAACACCATGGTCCAGTTTTGGAATAACACCAAGGTCCAGCTTTGAAATAACACCAAGATCCAACTTTGAATAACACCAAGGTCCAGCTTTGAAATAACACCATGATCCAACTTTGAAATAACACCAAGTTCTAGCCTTGAAATAACACCATGGTCCAGCTTTGAAATAACATCAAGGTCCATCTTTGAAATAACGTTCTGGTCTGACATTGAAATACCACTATGATCTTTGGAAATAACACCATGATCCAGGCATGAAATAACAGTATGGTCCGGATATGAAATAAAATTATGACCCAACTCTGGAATAGCACCATTGTTAAGCTTTGGACTAAGTATGATCCAGCTTCGAACCAGCACCAAGTTTGAGGAAATCGAGGGCATTTTGGTTTACACGCAGTAATACCGGAGTGTTTCAGCAATATTCCCGCGCCCCTAATAGAGTTTGTAGTTTTACATTCACAACGTACTACGGAAGTGGTTTAGTAATGTTTTCATATCTCTACATAAAATTTTAATACACAGTCGATAGTAAAAGCCGGATCTGGAAATTTGAATTTATCAGTGGTCATTTTTGTATTCTTTTTACCATATGGAATCAAGGAGATCTGTTCATGATGACATTTAGATGTGGTCCAGAATTCATATTTGCTATCTACTGTTTTGATTTGTATTTATTGCTAGAAGCAAAGAATTGAAGGTTCCCTACACACTTTTATATGGTTGTTAAACTTGCTTGATTGATTGTGATACAATTATATTATTTATCTAGGCGTGATTTGTTGGTGTGTTATAAATAATGGAACCTGTTGTGGCACGAAAGAATCAATCGAACACTATATGTTATACGTCAATATTTAAATATTTCTCATTGAGCCAAAAGTGCTATATACAAGCAAACTACGTCCGTTTTTAGTTCCAAGTTGGCGGAAAGAATACGTTTGATATGGCATGCGGATATATTGAGGTCATTATACTAAATCTAAAACAAGTTCTTTCCCAGGCTCGAATGCAATTTGTATCTATTATATATCTCCTCCATCAAACTTCCCAATTTATGTAGATTAATTTAAGAACAAACTGAAATAACAGTATTAAACAGTGAGGATAAGAAAGAAGTTATGAATACACATGCAAAGGAGATGGAATCATATATCCTAGTCAAGCGTCAATTATTTTGTTCATGTTCCGTAGTTTTCCTTCCTGATTCCTTTTATTATATTTCATAACTGGCACGTTCGTTCTGTGATGATGTTCTTGGTCCGTCCTAAACTTTATTGCTTCGCTATGCTGTGACAATATTTTCCCCCCTAAAACATGTGATTGCATGAAACGTAGATGATTGAATTACACAAAGTGTGCCTAGCATTTCTTTGCAAAAACAACATCCTCGGGTGTACTTGGTGCAACTGAACCCCGTAGATAGACAATAAAGGCGAGTGGTAGATGTTTTCATACAACGTGTAATGAGCCTTGAAAGTTCATCATTTATCGCTTCTTTTTTGCTTGATCAGTAATACCTTATCAGGAAAAGTAAGCATGTGAAAAAGGTGACGATGATTACGATTATCAGAAAAAAAAAATGAGGCGTGTATACGCATTTACGGAAACCGTTGCTGTTTTCGTAACTTGCACTTGGTGCTCGCTACGAGAATCAATACACATTCTTCTGTTACAATTCAGTGTCTATGTAGAGTCGGACCAGTGCTGTCCAACCCGAGGCCAGCGGGCTGATTTTAAATGGCCCGCCAGAGCTCCAGCATCTATATAGTTGTTGCTTTTCAGTTTTCTGCTGCGGCCCTCGGCTTCAAGAAGAACATTTTTCAGTGGCCCATGGTGTCAAAAAGGTTGGACAGCACTAATGTAGACTGTACGTGAAAACGCCTTTCCGAATGGTCCACAATTAGAATGTAAACATCCACCTTAAGAGATCTTATAAGTGACAAAAATATCTATCGGTATTAGTGGGAATATTTTTTATTTACCTGTGTGTTTGCTTAGCACACACACAATATATATATATATATATATATATATATATATATATATATATATATATATATATATATATATATATATATATATATATATATATATATATATATATATATATATCTCTATATATATATCTGCTGTGTAAATTCATGGATAGCAACATATCATCCTTACCCACCCTTTCCTTTTCGAAAGGAGGAAAAAAATTGTTTTTTTTTTTCAAATCTTGCGGCAAAAGCATAACGAAATTTATTTTAGAACAAATGTACGTGTGGCACGGGCTCTAAAATTATTCCAGACATATGGAATCAAAAATGTCCTTGATCTTCTGCATTTTTAACGATAATAATCGTTTACTTCTGTAAGGTTCTTGAAGGTACAGTGGTGTTCATTCAACCTTTGGACATAAGGGTTATCATTGAACATGGAAAAGAATTACACGAAAAGCGGTAGACTGGAGTTAGGGTTATAGATGAATCAGCTTCTTATTGCAGATAGAATTTGAATGCTGATATCTGATACACAGATAAGGAGATCAAGATCGTTGTCTTCGAGACCTTTCCTCCCGATCCATTGAAACAACCTGCAAATTTTAGAGAAGGTTACGCCAGTTAGACAAAAATAGATGCTATCTCTTTCAAGTTCCTTGTTTTTCGCGAGAGAAAAAGAGTAATGTCAAAAACATCTTTTGTGAAGTTGTAATTTCTGTCGTGCGTTACCAAATATCTTTTTAATAGTCGCTTTTTCTGGCGAGTGAATTTCTAGAAAGTTACAGTATTTTTTTAAATAAAAAAACCTCATTGATGTTGGGACGTTAGAAACCCTAAAGTTTGTTCCCTGTACCTATGTTGGAACCTTGTATTGTATATTACAAAATCGTATGAATACACGGCAGTTCTGTTTGAACAAAATCTGTTTAATTTGGATACGTTTTGATAGATACGTTGCACAGATCTATCTACTTAAAATGAGACTCATTTTGAACTTAGAATGTGTACTTCAGATACTTTTGATAGACTGGTTACTTAAGTTTCACCCAAGGAATGAACAAGTTTAAATCAATTTTGACTGACTGGTTACTTTAGCTTCCCCAGGGAATGGACGGATTTAAATCAATTTTGATTTTCTAGTTGCACTACTTTCTCCAGGGAATGGACGCAATATATCATTATGTGTGCCTGAGGGATGTCGACCTTTACATTTTCGTATCAGTAAACCAAATCTTTAACATTATCCTGAATTTATCAGATATCACTGGCCTACTTAACCTCGATATTGGACCAAATCTATTTGTAATGACCTCGATTCATCCATCAAACATTTCGGCAAGTAGTTTATTTATTTAACGGGCTTCATGAATAATTGTGAACTTAGTGATAAGTCTTTTTTTTTCTTCTTCTTTTTTTAAAAAAAATCACATGACCAGATCCAGTAATTTACGTATATGTTTTCCGTAATTATTGTTGACAAGAATCATATTTTGAGAAAATTTACTTGCTGGAAATCGTTGATATTGCCAGTAGTCTTGTACTGTTTATTTATTTTTGAATGCTACTCCGGCTTTATTTAAAAGCCAAATAAGAAACTACAATCAACTTTGATGGTTTACCAGGGTTCATCAAAAGGGTAATTACCACTGACCTAGCTCGGTTCCTCCCTGTTTTACGTTTTACACAAGCTCAGCTCCTCTCTGTTTTATACAAGGCCCCATGAAGACCGTCACACAACATGAACTTCGACATTAAGTCTACCAGAACTTTGGTAATGACAGACGACAAACTATATATATACATATATATATATATATATATATATATATATATATATATATATATATATATATATATATATATATATATATATATCTTTGGTAATAACAGACAAACTATATATATATATATATATATATATATATATATATATATATATATATATATATATATATATATATATATATAATTGACATAATAACTTTAATATGGGCTTCAGTGTATGTGCCACGTATGACTTGCTTTCTTATGATTTTATGATACGAATTGCTTTTTGATGACTAAAGTTTCATGTATTCTAATTTATGGCAGTTTAGCTACAGAATATCATCCAATCAACACTTCCTATACTTTATTTGACAGTATGCTTTCTATCGCTTTAACGGGCAAAACACACACACACACACACACACACCATACTTTGTGACAAGGAAAATAGCCTACACCGACGAATCTACTTGCTAAGCTATGGATAAATCTCTGAAATTTGCCATCTCAAGATAATTTGGAACCCTCGATAATGCCGACAAGCGATATAGCCATGATTCATTAGGTGGTAAGTGAAGCTGAGATAGTGTTGATGAAAGGGGAGAGATGTGCCGACCATCAAGAGATGCCTCCAGTCAAAGCTCGGACAGCTCTCATTAATTAGACGAGAATCTCGCGACAACTGGACACCCATCATTACCTGCGCTTGTCGGGAATTTCAAACATTATTATAAGATCGGCGAATAGTTGCATGTTTCAGCTTTCCGGCCACTATCAGCATGCCCTTAGGATGAGTTCATTAGGAATGACCCATCTTCTTGCCACATTAGATTTTAACAAGCGTTGAGTTCATGCTGCATCGAGATTGTCATCTTCCCAGATGCACTGATATTACGCAAGAGTTCTGAGTGCAAATGGCAAATCTCCGATAAAAACAATAATCAGTGCCAGACATCTGCATATTAAAGACTACGGATATAAAAGATAAAAACGGTAAATCGTTTTGGTTCTCTTCTGAAACAAAAATATAGACGTTGAACGATTTGTTTTGTTGAAAAATTACAATATGATTAGGTATAATAGGCTTAGATGAATCACTTGCCAGATACTTATGCAAAATATTTGAGGAACTTCCAGTAATCATTCTTTTTATTACCAACGGAAATGTGATTTTTGGCCCTCAACCCCACCCCACCCCGTCCCATCACTTCACTCCTTCAATGGCGCGATATCCACGTCGCGAAGCCTCTGTTGTTATGCATTCATAATCGTGAAACATTTTACAAACTATGACCATCCTCACTAATTCAGCATCGACGGAAATCAAATTAATAACTTGCATACCTTCCCTGTCTCCTCTCCCATTGACTGAATCCAAGGCAGGCTCGGAAACCTTTGTTGGATCTAGTCATCATTATCACGATGATGATGATGATGATGATGATGATGATGATGATGATAATGATGATGATGATCTCTCTCTCTCTCTGTGACTGAGTTCGGGTTGCAAGGATAACCCAACGTAAGCTTGATAGCTATAAACATTTTGAAGCATTTGCATCGTCACATTGTCCATTCTTTAGTAGAAAGGACGTATAAGTTTGCGGACATCAGTGGAATTTATAATTTGGTCAGACATACAGTTTTTGTAAAAGCAGAGAGGAAGACTTTTTAAAATTATAGGAGTGTCGACATAGTTGCAAATCATTTTTTATGCACTTAATTTCTTCCTTTATTTTTCTTACTACAAAAAATGTCCAACGTTATCTAGGCCATTATGATTCAGGGAAATTTACTGCAACTATTTAATTATGAGTGATTTATTTTAAGGGTACCTCGGGAACAAAGTGACATTACCCAACTTCAAACATTTTTTACTGTAGTATCCCTCAGGTACTAACATCATTGTTTTTATTAATTTGCATTTGTTCAGTACAAGCTGCTTCCGAGTTATACTATTCCGGGTTATGCATATTCGTATGTTCCTTTCACGCTTATCTACTCAGAACTATTTTCATTTAATACTAACAAAATACTCATATGTTGGAGTGTAAGCGTGCATAAAATTCTAAAATGGATTGCATTAAACAACATTATCAGCCGCAAGTTTCCCTAATGAATGCACAGTTTTTCAACCAAGACAGTTGATGAAATGATTCAAAGAAGACGGCGTCAACGTTCCAACTGAAAACATATTTCATGGCAGCAAAATGCTTCTCTCGGGATCATATTGCTGTTTTGTTAGCGTTCTTATGAGATATGTACCTCCATAAAAAAGAAAGCCCAAGAAAGGGCCCATAACTCATCCCACTTAAATTACTGAATTTCCAGTTGAGTCGTACATCATTTCACAACAAGCCACAGATAAAGCTCGGTTGTATCATTGATTAATTACTAGTATAATCTTACAGTGAGAAGAACCTGTAAGATAAATCCTTAGTGATAGGGAATGGATGTCAGCCATATCTATGTGGTTTATTATGTGTAACAGATATGTCTGACGATGCAGAACATCTTATATATGGGTATCAGGTTCACAAACCAGTCCTCATATATCTTTCTGCGATTATCCTCGATATTTTTGTCTGATTTGAGAAGAACCATCAGCAATGAAACTTACATATCTCTAAATTTGTGAAGGTGTATGTTTAATTAGATATGCACGAGATGATTTCTTTATGTTCTTCATTAGCGAGACGAAAAGATGACTGGCTTGCTACATTGTTTGCTGTTTTTTTTAAAAAATGTCTATTCCTTCTTTTATTCTAAACGTTTATATGCTACTACTACTATGATGACGACGACGACTAAGACGAGGATGTCATATCCTTCTCATCATCAGATACAACATCATCATATATGTATCAGTAATTGTCTTATGTGTTGTAGTTGTTGTAAATGTTGTTGTTACTGTTGATGTTAATGATGATGATAATGATGATTATTGTTGTTATTATTGTTGATGATGATAATGATAATTTTGATGATCATGACGATGACAGCGATGATGATGAACTTGGCAATTTTGTTTATTTGATTCCTTCTCGTTGCCAAGAATCAAAATAAATCATGCAAAAATTATAAGGAAGAGTGTGTTGTTTATTAACCTTATGCCGCATCTATGCAAACTCGATGGCGTCTCTTAACTTCGTTATGATATGTGCTTGAAAATAATGCTCTACACTCTCTTTAATCTTTGAAAGAACTCATTTCTTTCATCAGAATTTAAGGTCCCATTATGTCGGCCATATGTAATTCAGATAATTTCAGCTAGATTGCAGAAAAATTTATTCGTCAGCTTTTGACACGTATGGGCGTAGGGCGATAAAAGATTGCCAAAAAGTCCGACGCGCACTCGACGTCGTTCGTAATGCAGAAATACCAAGAACAGAAGACATTAATTAGAAAGTCGCCGGGGATATACATCAGTCTTTCCTGAGCAGAGAAAATACAACCCGAACTTTCCAATTATACTGGATCAAACATATTTGATTTATTGAAGGTGTATCCGCCATTAAGGTGAAAAGAAACGCTGTGCACCACAATACCAACGTGAAAACTTTGACAAGAGCTTTTGGTTTGACAGCATTCATGTACCGTATATACCCTTATAAGGCCCAGATCCAACTACTTACTGCACATTTCTATGCAATTTGTACAGAATCATCCTGATCAAGCAGCATACATCCTGTTCTGCGGGATCATCATGCGACCGCGTATCTGGGTCTATGTTACATGCACTTGGACTCGACTTGTACGCGAGTATATACTGTAGCTGCCGTGTGTGTGTGTGTGTACAAATTCTGATTCTTAATTAGGGATATGCACATCCTGAAAAGAATAGATCTGGTAATGAATTTGACCAGTTAATTAAATGTTTGCAAACAATGTAAACAAACCGATGTTATACTTACCATTGCTTATTCCCGAATGATTTACCATATTCCCTTGTGTGACTGAAAGCTTTGATACCGAAGTTTGGAAAGAGTCATCAGATCTTTCTTGCCTGTATAGTTAATGGTGTATGACAAGCCTCTATGATACTAGCAAATTATATTATACTCTACCAGATAATCTTGATGCAAAACGTGACATCGTCCTCAGGAAAGTGTTGCAATGGCAGGGAGAATTTATTTCTTTAAAACAGCAGATTTAATCGTGAAAGTAAAATTGTGACTATATATCAATGAAAGTATTTTGCGAGTAAGACGACTGTTTGTTTTTTGTTGTTTATTGATAAGTAATAACAAATGTTTTTATAACAGTTAGAGCAGTGTTTTAACGCTTTTATATTTAACAGATTAATTAAAATAACCGATGGTCCTTCCAAATCCTTATAAACAACTTTTTAAGTTCTCACAAGAATGTGTATGACGCCTGAATAAACTAAATAAAGAATCGAACTGAGTAAACTATTAATTAATGTATGGCAAAAGTATATGTAGAAGAAAGGTCTAGACAAAGGCTTTGATATTTCCAAATTATTCTAATATGAAGCAAGACAAAAGGTAACTATTAGACTAAGAAATACAATTGGCCATTTGAAAGCAAAAAGTGCATCAAGTGTTTGCATGTTTCACACGTGGAATCATTGCCTTAGACTGGTTCTCTTTCATGCTGTATTGTACCAGTCCACAATGCACGCCCTAAACCAGAAATTAGCTTTGAATTGTGTTTGTTTCCATTAACTGATTTACAACCAAACTACTTAAATCAGATTTTCGAACAACCATTTCTGGATAAGAATAAATTTCGTTTTTTTTGTGGACGGATGGTATTGTTCTGGTTTTTCTTTTAATTTGAACATGGTGGTTACATTCATAAACGAAAAAATAATAAAAGAATACTGAGCAAGTATATGATAAATTTTTACCATAAGTAAATGAAATCCGGAACTAATATTTAAAAGCTTAACGTAACTGAAAATAAAATATATTTAAGTACCAGTCGTTTAATAGAAGTGTTTTAACAATCTACTTTGCAAACTTTCATTTTATCAGTAAATTGGAACATTCGAGATTATTCATTTCTTTGAGGCATCATATCATTTTGTTTGTAAATTGGTTTGCTTTGTCTTATATGGACTAAAGGTTTCAATTAAATTGAACCCAAACTTGGTCATAAAGATAAATTAGTATTGCGATGAGATTTTTTAAAATAGCTACAAGTCACGATGCTAGATTCTTTAGGATGTTCAAATAGGATGAGACACGTGATCAATTATAGACATTATCTTAAGAGTATAAAGTATGTTCCTGATTAACTAGTCTATAGTCTAGAATCAATATAGATCAAGAACAAAACTTTCATGAAAGGTAATGGTTGTATTTCAGTAAAGTATGTGACCTCTATTTCCTAAAGATTTTATGTTGTTGTTAGGGATGGGGATGTACCAACTGTTTTACAACAGGAAAGTCTGAAACGTGGATAAAACAAGGACGGTCTGAAATTCAGCATGGAATTCACAAACCATTTCAATTCAGAGACTCGCGATATTTAGAAATTCCTGTTCCATCCATGAAACAAGCTGAACATAAATAAATACATAAAGTAAGCAATTTGTTATAGAACCTTTGAAAGTTTTGTAAAATCAGGGTCTGTTTGTATGGATCACACCATATGCATTTTGTCATGAAAATTCCATAGTGACTTGCAATTGCATTAAAGATTTCTGGAATACAATCTACTAAAATCACGCTGATTATCAAAGGATAGATATGTCGCCCTAAACAACATAAGCAGACCGTTAAATTAAAAAATTCTATTATATAAACCGGACCAGATGCCAAAGAAAATGGAGGTGGAAGCTTCACAGGAGGGTTACACTTTTATGTCCAGATTTATTCCAATGAAGGTCGATTAAGTAATGAGGCAGAGCGTTTTCAAACGTTGAATATAACGTGAATGCGCAGGGACAGCCTGTCATCACTTACATCGCCGGAAACATGACTAGAAAAATGAAGCGGGTCGATAGATTCGGATTGAATGGGTCACTTTCGAGAATTATCCCACGAAAGTTGTATCTAGTTTATTTTGTAAATGCCATTTTGAGTAAATTTAGTGCCGCTTATGATGTTCTGTGTCAGTAAGTATGGGCGCCATAGGTGGAATATACCTAGATATGTAATGTAAATCAATAGGGATCACTGCTGATTAAGTTAAGTTGAAAAGGGAAGAATGCTATGTAGTTACGATGCATGGAGTAATGTTTAAGTGAAAACTATCTTCTCTGAAGCTGATCTTGAAAACATAGATTGGAGATATTTAGGGGAAGAAAAAAAAACCAACCTAAAAACAAATCCAAAGAAAGCAAGCAACGACACACGCAGTTTTGTCAGGTAACTGCATGAACAAAATATATTCTCTTCTTATGTATGTGACATGCATGCATGTATGTAAGTATGTATGTATGTATGTATGTATGTATGTATGTATGTATGTATGTATGTATGTATGTATGTATGTATGTATGTGTATGTATGTATGTATGTATGTATTTACATGTATGTATGTATGTATGTATGTATGTATGTATGTATGTATGTATGAATGTATGTATGTATGTATGTATGTATGTATGTATGTATGTATGTATGTATGTATGTATGTATGTATGAATGTATGTATGTATGTAATGTATGTATGTATGTAGTGTTTAACAGCAAATCAGCACAAGAACGGCTATACCGTAACTAAAGTTCTAAAAATGTAGAAGTGAAGAGTTGAACAAAACTCTTAAGGAGGATAAACCCTTCCAAATCAATACAAGCAACAAATGCAACAAAATAAAATATAAAATGAAACAAGATAAAACAATAACAGTAAAGACGTTAATAGTGCAAACAATGGAATTAAAATAACACATGCGACAGGCCTTAAACAAAGAATCCTTAAAGCATATGCCCTCTAGTGTAAATGAGGTTTATTAAAAAAATAATTAATTTTAAGAATCAATTTTAAAAATATTTTAATCATTCCTATAATTCCAAACATATGTGCTTTACTGTAGATAACAAAATGCGCATTTGCATTAAATGAGCTCTCTTTCAAGCAACTGTCATTGAGCAAGAAACAAATAGAAACAATTGATGATGTAATGGAACATTTGCTTTTATTAGAGATCTCCAAATTTGAGACAGTTCGATTTTGAAAGAGATATTTTACCAAAATATTTTTAAAAATCCCATGAAAAAATATATTTACATGAGATTTTTGTTTGGTTACCTTCGGCTAGTTTAGTCGCGCCTTACCAGATATCTCTTTCATTAGCTATTACATCTTCGAAAAAACCACGGGCAACAATCCGCTACGCTTCTTTCTCACCCATGGCTGTCATTGACGAGTTTATCGTTTCTGATGAATATGCATAAGTCTTTTAATCACACACAGCAAGTGCGAGTAATATTTTCTTGCAGCACTGACCGGACGTGACGTGAAATGCAACTTAAACGATACCATCGAAGTTTCTCTTTAAAACACGCTTATCAATAAAAAATGGCTCCTTCATTGAAATCCATTCGATTGAGAAATTTTGTAAAGCAAGATGAATATGATATATTTTTATTGCTTGTTTGTTGAGCGGGAAATACGTACCGGAAATAATCCTGGACCGCTTTGTTCCATGCTGCCACCTGTCGGTTTAAACGGAAGATCCCGCATTGTTATATTGCGTTGTCGATGACGTAGTTTTTATGCATATTAACCCCCCAACCGTCAACTCCCGAGCAATTGTTATGGCAGGCAGGTGGGTGATAAGAGAGCTTAACAGGTTTTCTCCCGTGGCATAGAAAGATTTTGTTATTATTAAGTTTGCTGAACTTGTGTAAAATTTGCGACTTGTGATTTAACTCCATTTTAGCATATGATAGGCCATGCACAGTGGTCAGTACATCTGATAAAGGAAGAGCTCGGTAGGACCCCAGTAATAGCCACCAAGCAGCAAGGGGGGCGAATCCGACATTTTGTCCAATCGTTATTTTGCTTAATTAATACTTTCTGCACTCAGCGGATCCGGTGTCGTCAGCGCCCGGTAAAAAAAAAACGACGACGGTCCATCCTACACGACGGTGACGTCATTTGGTTTAATTAATACTTTCTGCGCGCCGATCCCAGCGTCGTCAGCGTCCGGTAAACACAGCGACGACCGCGTCGATGTCATTGCCCCCCCCCCCCCCGCTGCTAAGGGGCTATTTACAATGAAAATTAGTTACAATTTAACCGAATACTTGGTCAAGTCCAATACGATATCGTGTCCGAGGATCATGTAAATTTATCGTTACAAATCCATGTGGGGTCGACTGAGCATGACTAAAAAAGTTTCGAAAACCATTAAAGTCCATGTCACCGCCGCACCATGTCTGCCAAATATTTCGTAGCGTGTGTGTATCAACGCCGTTGAATACAGCAAGAATATTACAGTTGTCTCTGATTACTTTTGGAATCTGAGTGTATCGTTGAGTGACATATATCACGTCGGTGTTTTTATGCCTGCCTCTGGAAAATATCCTAGCTGGGTTTTTTTGATTGTCTAACATAACATCATCGTACACGACTAGATTGTTAACGTCGCCATCAATATCATCAATACCTGGTGCATCATTGATATCTGTAATAAACTCAATAACATTTTTTTCAGCGATCGCTGATGCATTCTCGTTAAAATCTTTCAACACCTCGTAGCATCGTTGATCATCCACGCTAGGGGCGATTAAATACAACTTATCCCACTTCATCCATCTCATTATTAAATTGAGTAACAATTGCGTCTTGCCGGATCCAGATGGTCCGATGATAATCATCCGGATCGAGTTTGGTAACGCTGCGACATGCTTAACTGGTTCTCTCGTTTTAGTCGCCGAAAAATCAATTATATTCATATCTCTATACATAAATTATGGATCTATATTGTGTGAAGTGTAGAGTGCGTACTGGCACAAATGATATGACAACCGTTACAACAAGAAATAACAGATCGGCACTTACTGGTAAGTGTGTACAATGCGGTACAAAGAAATTTAGATTTATTTCTGCTAGACCCGGAGACGTTTTAAAAAAAAGCGAGGAGGTGATATTGCAGCCAAGTTATCAAAACTCCCCGGAACACCGTGGGCAAAGTATCCAGGAGAAAAGCACCTCCCAGGATATAGCTACTGTGGCCCCGGAACACGATTAGATATCAGACTCAATGATCAAAATCAGCCGCGACCCGGTGAGTATCCAATAAACGCTATCGACGAAGCATGTCGGATACATGATATAGCTTATCGTAGCGGTGATTTGCAACAGCGTCATATCGCGGATGTAAAATTAATTCACGCGTTAAATGCTATTCCTGATAAATCATTCAAAGAAAAATTGGCTTCATGGTTGGTAAAATCTGCTGTGAAAGGTAAATTAATAATTGGAAGCGGAGCTTCTTGCGCTGGTAATTGAAAACGCTAGCGTTTATAATAACAACATGGAATCCATCTATTATTCTCCGAGAGGATACTGGAAGGGGAAGGCCGCAATTGGTAAACTTGCAAGCGCTGCAAAGGTAACAAAGGCCACTGCGGCTAATTGGTTATCCAAACAGGCTATATGGCAAATTTATCTACCACCGCCTAAACAAATCAACTTCTCGCACTTTGATGTTACCGTACCCAATGAAGTTCATCAAGCTGATATACTATTTCTGCCGCATGACAACGGTTACAAATACGCGCTAACCGTAGTTGATGTTGCGAGTCGATACAAACAAGCGGAGCCGTTAAAAACAAAGTCAGCAACTGAAGTAGCCGATGCGTTTGAGCGGATTTATCGAAGAGGTCCTCTGCGCTGGCCAAATCTATTACAAGTTGATCCTGGCAATGAATTTCGCGGCGCTGTTTTATCAACGCTGAAACATCATAGCGTCGCGATACGACGAGGTCATACTGCGCTACATCGTGATCAGGCAATTGTTGAATGATTCAATCGGACTCTTGCTGAACGGTTATTTGGGTATCAATACGCGAAGGAATTCATCCAAGAAAAACGATCTCGTGAATGGGTCAAAAGGTTGCCAGGCGTAATTGCAGCGTTAAATAACGAGATTACCCGAGCAATCAACATAAAGCCCAGCGACGCGATTAAAAAAAAGTATATACCCGGAAGATCAAAAATAGATAGCGTTTCCAAGCCGATTCTCGGCGATGTCACTGTTAGATATCTGTATGAACCAGGAGAGCTTGAAGGCGGTAAAAAAAGAGCTACTGATCCTATTTGGAGTGTTACCACACATAACATATCAAAGATAACACGATCAACTGGTAGACCACCGATCTATAGACTGGATTCAACTGCCCCACAGCGGGGGTTTACACGCGAGCAACTACAAGTGATACCTGACGATACTCAATTGCCCCCGCGTGGTCTTAACTAGCGCCGTTGCGTCTATTGCACTCAAGACAGGTCAACCTCACATTGTTTTTGACATGACCGAGACTGTTATCGATCCTGTCCACGGTAAATTGGCGAGCGTCTTTATCCGAATAACGCCAGCGCATTACACAATTGCAACTCGCGCAGTGATTATTCTGTTGTTGTCGTAACGCAATTATTAATTCGGCATCAATATCAAAACGCCGCTGTTTTTTTTTATCCTGTTGGCGGTAACCCGAGAGTTTTCTATCAATGACGCTTGCATCGATGATGTCATCGTTGTCACTGGCTTCGTCAATAACAATTCTTCGAAGCTGATTTATCCTCCGTACTCTGGACACTGCGAGATAGACTAAATTTGACCATTCGATGCGATTATCAACCATCCAAACAATTGTATCCGTGATAGTCAATCCCTGCGAGGAATGTATTGTCGTTGCGTATCCTAGCGTCCACGGGGATTTATCAGCACGTAGCGCGTCCTCGACGACGCTGATATCAACGAGCACAATATCATTCAGCACAAGAATTTGTTTTTTTGTCCCTGACGCTGTCGGGCCCGGGATTTCAACTTCAATGTTCTGCCGCCGTGTGTCCGCGGGTCTATAACATAACGGCACTGGACGCGTTGGAAACTTTTCCTTATGCAACGCAAACAACTTCCGCTGAAGTGTGTCTCTGA
The DNA here is from genome assembly GCA_028554795.2 of Sinohyriopsis cumingii. Lineage (NCBI taxonomy): Eukaryota > Metazoa > Mollusca > Bivalvia > Unionida > Unionidae > Sinohyriopsis > Sinohyriopsis cumingii. The sequence continues at coordinate 22,362,456 of CM068840.1, read as the reverse complement.
CTATCTTTCTACTCGCTACAATCAAATCGTTTGGTCTCCATGTTTCCCAGAATTCATTTAACGGCGTTTCCGGAATCACCTCGCGGATTATTTCACATTGAACTCTATACGGCTGTAATCTGATTAATTTTTTAACCTCGCGCAGTTGTTCATCAAATGCTCGGTAATCAGTATCGGTTTCTTCATAATAGTCCACAAAACCCTTTAACCAATCATGTGGACCCTCGCCGACAAATGGTGGTGGTTGGCCATGATCGCCGCACATTATCACCGCTGTATTTGCGCGCAGCAACCACTCAAGAAACATTTGTAAAACATCTAACGAAACAGTACATATCTCATCCCAGATGATAACCTCAGGAATAAATTTTTCCCCCATTCGATCAGGAGTCCACTCACCGCCGCTGTATCGAAAAAAGCTGTGATAAGTAACGGCGTCAACATTTCGTTGTTTTATCTCTCGCGCTAGTCTATGGGTCGGTGTAAGCACGATTATACTTGCCCGCGTTCGAAATAATTCAATTGCCCGAGTCGTCTTTCCTGACCCGCCACAGCCGCTTAAATAAACTGTTTTATATCTACAAATTGGATCAGAACAAGGTGGTGCATTAGACCATTCTGATAGATTATCACCGCGTAAGTAATTATTTTCAGCGGTGACATCTGCTGACGGGGAATAATCGCGTCGTATTTCATTTTTAATTCTCCATGTACCCCAACTCTCGTCCGGACTAGTAAACTCGGCTAAGTTTCCCTTGTACTTTACGTCTATATAAAATGAATCAATCGCAACTCTAACCGCGGTGTCGGGAAATCTATTTATCATCGAGAATAAATTGATAGCGGCGTAACCCAGCATAGACGCCCTCAAATGTGGATATGCCGGGCTGTCTCCATCGCTGTAGGTAACAACTGTACCCAACTTTGTTCCATTGGACAAGAAAGCTGTTTTGCAGTTCACGTATCTATTTTTTGCCACTGCGTCCTTGATTACGAAATCATATTCTGCGTCATCTATAATCAGCCGTGAGCAATATCGTTTGTAGTCGCAGTTTTTTCCACCTTGTGTGAACTTACCAATTATTCTTCTACCGAGATCTTTTGCCTCGCGGTTTCGTTGGTTGAATATCTTTTTGGACCATTCGATGATATATTCCTCGTCGGCATCAATGTGTTTTCTGGACTCATCAATTATGCTATCTAGACGCTCTGGTTCTGGTAACCAGACTTCAGTCTGCGCCCGGTATGATATAATCGCGTCACTGACAATCAACGATACAAGCATGCTACAATCAATCATATACCGTAGCAGCGCTATTGGCAGCCACTTCTTTTCAGCCATGTGTCTACCGATCCAAATATAACAACAGCGATGAAGTCCTGCCGCGAATTCAAATGATACTATGCGAGCGAATCCGGTTAAATCAAAATCAGGCAGTGGTCCATTAATAGCAACACGAGTCATTTCATGTCTGGGGTGTCCAAATCGTTTAAAGTACTCAGCGGCGGATCCATACCCGAGAAAACTCGCTGGATAACAGGCAACCATATCAACGGAAATCACAGCGTCGCGGTTGTATTCAGTGTTCCATAGTCCACCGTGATAGTATTCCAAACAACTGGATTGTACATCCGGTAGAAATTCCTTGCGCGTTGGTCTCCACGCATTTTTCCTTGCTGCAACATGAGCCGCAACCGATGGAATCGTAAAACAATTTGTTAGCAGTTGTTCATCATGCTCTTCAAATTCCATGGCGGTTTTTTTCATCTTGTTGTGAAACGCTTCAGTGCGATATAATTCACCGTTTGGTCTTACAAACTGATCAAAGATATCCACATCGTTTTCAGCGCTGCGAAGTAACCACACTGACACAGGGTCGTTTTCACACAAACAAGCAATAGCATCAAATAGTTTCCTCTCCGCGAGAAAACCATCCTCTCCCAGGAATTCCCCCGGGATATACTTTACTGTTCTATCCCGTGGAAATATTGTGACCGCGGGCGTCCACGCGTGTTCGTTATGATCAATAATTTTGATTGGGGCTCCATTTGATTTATACTTTGATTCATATAATACTTCACCGGTTATTGTTGTAACGGTTATTGGAAATCTCAGCGACGTTTCTAATCTCGCTATGTCGCTGATGGTTGCTCCTCGCTCGCGCACTGTCTCCCCCCATTGGTTTACTTTACTACGTCGTAAATCGGTCAGTTTATTTCCTCGACACGCATTTGTAAAATGCTCTATTACTCGTTCTGCTACACAATTTATCCCCGTTGACTGTTTCATCGGCGCTAGTTTTCCGATATCAGGTTTCAAATTTAACGGGTATATTCCATAGACAACTGCTGTTTCAGGATACGCTCGTTCATAGTATGGTCTGTCAACTCCGGTTAACAGCCCTGGCTTGGAGTCGCGGCTAACAATAACTGTTTTCTTGTCGCTGAGAACCGGTTCAAATTTATCACGTATGATCCAATTACCTGATTCCACCCGGACAATGAATTTTACTCTGAAGAAATACTTTTTACCGTCAAGTTGTGATATTATCGTTGCTGCGCGGTTGTCGTTCATGGTAGCATCAACAACACCATCAATTCGAAATGTTGACCAACTATGAGATGCACCATCACGCTTGAATTCATTGATACAGTCGCGTATTTTATTCAACAGGGTTCTATCGTTTATTAACGCTTTTGGTGCGTCCTTGAGGACTCTATCGAGATTAAACTTAATATTTTTCCAGGGCTTAATTGCTGCTAATCTCTCGAACTCCTCCATATAATTAAAACAAGTATTTAAATGAAAGAATATAGTATAATGAATCACTGCAAATGGTTGATGATTGGGTCGACAACCCCGTGCAATAAATCATGTAGAGGTGAATTCTGCGGGTATCATTTACAAAGCGTTCGTAATGGTTCTCTTGGCCCCCTACCGTGCTTGGTTTGCCACGTTGGTGTAAGAGGAAAATCACAATTATGTATCAATTGTGGCGGAAAGCGATACAGAGAGTTAAAACGTTATTACGACAAGCGAATAAAAAACGCCGTCATTGACCCCACCGCTGACTCAGTCAAGGACAAAATCATTAAAACTCCTCAGGACTACATTGAAAGGTTTATAATTAAACCAAATAATGAATTAGACAAGTAGTATTATTATACAAATGAACCAAGAATTTCAGCCGCATCCCGTGCTTGTTAATTACGAGGCATCTCAAGACGGCGTTGTTAGAAATTGTAGACTGAAGAAGCCGGTTGGTACCGTAAATAATCAGGGGTATTTGATATTTGGTGCCGGGAAAAAAAACTATCTTGTTCACAGGGTGGTATATGAAACGTTTAACGGATTGATCAACGACGGTCTCGTTATTGATCACATTGATGGATGCCCTCAAAATAACAGACTGTGTAATTTAAGAGCTGTTACACCGAGTCAAAATTCCAAATTTGGAAAAACAGGGAAACACGCAAAAAAAGCAAAAAGCGTCAAATCGTTTGATACAATAACGCACGAAGAAAAAATATTTCACTCTATGAATGCGGCTGGTAGGTACTTCGATATTTGTAGTAAATCAGTTCGAGATGTTGCAGAGAATATAACTAAAACAGCGATCTCAAAAAAGACGGGTCACAGAATTCGATTTTCGTATATAAATAAATCCTTGTCACCGTGACGAAGTCGCCATGACGAAATACTTCATACTAGATAACACACCTCGGGATTGATACGCAGGGTTCATTTTGTAAAATAATTTTTTTTTATTTAGAAATAAGATGTTTTATAAGAATATGAATATCGAAGACATCAATAATATATTAACCGAGATTTTAAAATTAAAAAATCAAGGAATTGTATTATCTGATAAGCTTGATAACCAAAAAATATTGTCCGATTATGAAATTATTAACGAGCAATCAAAGAAAGGTCGATATACCTTGCCACGCGAGTATTCTTTTATAAAGCGATTACAATATACGATCAATGAAAACCTGTATGGCAATGACGTAAATGCATTTATTGGACTATTTACTGCCGTTGAGACAGTACGAAAAAAACTCGGACAGGCTTTTGAACGACGTCGAGAAATCTCTAATAAAATTAAAAACATTAGAAGGATTATAGACGAAAACTCCGTGGAGCCTGGCATGTAGCGTACGGACGTTGTATACATTCCCCCCCCCCCATAGGTCGTGGTAACGGCTGCCACAGGGAAATTAGAAACTACGGAGCAATTTATAATAAATGGTAGGCGAATCACTTACTACTCGGCTAGCCAGAGAGCGGCTAGTAGCGCTTAAAAAGTTCATACCGTTACGAGACAGGGTCCGAAAACAACTTCAAACGCGGCAACAACTACAAACTGATTTTGCTGTTGGAAGTGAACAACTCTTTGCTCCGGTAACTAAAGCGACCAAAGATGTTACGGCGGCAACTGTGCCCGTCCTCGGTGCGCTTGAAAAGATAGCGGCTCAGACCGAACAAACAAAAAAGTCTTTAGAAACACTTCCCGTGGATATAGTAACCACCTCACGGCAACAACAACGAAAAGAACGAGTATTAAAAGAACTACAACAGCGCCAACCACGACCTATTGCACCGCCCCCCGATCCACAAGAACCTTATGTTACAATCGCCGACGAAGAAGAACTAGGCGCCACCGCAAGAGAACCAGAAGAAGAAATACCGGAAGAAATACCGGAAGAAATAGAGATAAAGGAGAATATACCCCGTAATGTACTTAAAAAGAGCACAATAGATAAAATTAGAAATCTCGGCTACGAAGAATTAGTTAATTTTACTGTTACAAATTTTGCTAAGGGCGCACGAGATGAGCATATCAATAGCGGCTACGAGAAAAATATAAGGTCGTTAAAGGACTGGACAAGAATAGTGTATTTGGCAAGTAAACATAAAAATGTATTACCACCGCGTGATAATAATTATATAATATTCCACAATAAAGTAAAAAATGAAGGACCAAAGCACGGAAAAGGATACTCTGTTGGTAAAGACGTTACTTGTCCTGGTAGTGTTCTCAGTGATATATCACGGCTGGAAGTACTAATCGGAGGAAAACGAGCCGGAAATAACTCTCCGGAAATAATCAATGAGGCCGCTGATATTTGCAGGCGGTTATTTGCCGGTGGTATCATGGACATTAATGTATATCGAACGCTCATAGACGAACTCGTGGACCACGGTCATTACAGCGATTGATCAATCACTAATTGGAAAACACTGGTGTTTTTTATAATAAAGATGATTATACACTACAACCATGATAAACCAGTCAGCGTCTACGTGGTAAACTCACGATTGCCCGTATACCGCGAGTGGTACGGAGACGGTCTCGGTAGCACCATTGCGGGGTTATTTACAAGAATGGCTCCAAAAGTGGCGCCGTTAGCCAAACAATTAGGAATGAAGGCCATTGATGTTATTCGTGATAGGGGTATTAGTGCTATTGGAGATGTTGCCGGAAGGGCGTTTTCTGCAGCACGAGATAAACTAATGTCGTTGGTGAGAAAAAGAAAACAGAAACCACCGGTGATGCCATCAACGACAGTGATGCCTGGAAATGTCAGTAAAGTAATAAATAACGCCGTGGAAGAAAAACTAGAGTCGTTGGCGGCTCTGGCAAAGCCATCCACCGATGCAACAACCAACGCGCTCATGAACGCGATAGCGGGAAGTGGCTTAAAGAACTTACGACGAAAACGACGTTGATGAATTAAACATCAACATGATAAATAATAAAATGTTTGCGTAAACCGCTGATCCCGCGTTTGATATGGACGCCCCAGTGCGCAGAGATGATTCTGTCCGTGATTATCAATTTTATTCCTATCAACCACCACAAGCCAACCTACGATCGCGAATTGAACTTCAAGTCCAAGATACCAGTAAATACTTTTTGCCGTGTGAAGCGTTTATCGAAATTGAGGGAGAACTTGTAACAAATGCTGCCGATAATGCACCATACGCAAATGACGGTCGTGTTCGAGTTGGTTTCGTCAACAACGGTATCATGGCGTTATTTGAGAGTGCCAGATATCTTATTGACGGACGAGAAATTGAATCAATAGAAAACGATGTTGATGTTGCAACAACGATAATCGGGCTAGCAAGATATTCTGATGATTATACAAGATCGGCGGGCCCATCTATGATGTTCGCGAAGGATACCACTAATAACGCTGATCATATTCAGTACATTAACGTGCTGGCGGAAAGAGATACCGCAGTTGACCAGGCTGAAGCAGCCAACCCAGACCGCAGGGTAAGACCAAACGCTGATTTTACTGTTATAAAAAGTACTAACGATAATTTTAATCTAGGGTTTGCAACACGAGTAGCAACATTACAAGGACAACGCCGACAGTTTTCATGCGCGATTCCACTCCATCACATATTCGGATTTTGTAGAAATGTCAGAAAAGTTATCTATGGGGCTAAGCATACAATTGCGCTATCGCGAAGGGGCGATGATAACAATGCAATATGGCGTGCTGCTGGTGTCGCTGCCGGTAAAGTCGTTTTAACTAAAATAGCATTGTGGATGCCGGTGTTAACTCCATCAGTTACCACGGAAGCACGATTGTTATCATTTATGGAACAGGGGGGAAAATCGTTGTTGAGTTGGCTAGCGGTAACAACTGATGCTAAAGAGGATAATGTCGCCGATACATTTACATGGCACCTAGCATCAAAACAAGGCGTTTCAGCCCCGCGTCATATATTTATAGCCCTACAGAATAGGGATCGATTGAATAATCAAGAACACAGTCATATGATATTTGATCGATTAGGAGTCAGGGAGGTTTCGCTGAGAATAAACGGACAACAGGAACCATCCGAGGATATACAGCTTAATTACAACAACCATATTGCTCGCGTGTATCATCGGATGCTGTCATATATGGGTCGTGATCAAAACGTCGACACCGGTTTGCAAATATCACAACTTGATTTTAAAAACCTGTATCCGATTTATTACTTTTCGCTGGAACATCTTGATTTAACGAGACAGTCCGTCGTTGATATACACTTCCGAGCTCGTATAGCCCCGGGTGGTGTTAATTATAGAGCGGTTGCTGTCATTCTCAGCGATAAATCAATGCTGTTGGAAGGTGTTGGTGGACGAATGAGAATCGTTGATGCACCAGTGGAAAACATGTAATTGAAAACATAAACGCGTTTACAATAAAAATGTCGTATAGTGTTGTCGGTGTAGAGTTGACCGATGGTCAAGTCAAGAAATTACGATCAAAGTCGGCTAAACAATGTGGAACCACAATAACGTTAAAGCCTTCACAGATGGCAGGTGGTAATCATAAGATATCGTTGACGGCGCGTCAAATAAAACATTTCAATGATGCGATGAAGAATAAAAAGGGTGTTCAAATAGATTTTTCAGCCGCAGCGATTAAAAACATGGAAAAGACCGGTGGGATATTTCCGCTGTTAGCTGCGATTCCAGCGTTGATTGCCGCGGCGGCCCCAGCAGTGGCGAAGGCGGCGGCGTTAGGAGCCGTTGGTACCGCGGCGGGAATGGCATTGAAGAAGGCAACCGGGAAAGGCTATAAAAAAAAACGACCCGTAGCCGGAAAGGGTCTAAGACTACCGGGAACCCCGTATTCATGGTACTCGGGGAAGGGTCTAAGACTACCGGGAACCGTTTAATGACTCCTATGTCTAATTTTGATTTAATAGATGCCGCAAACGCGTTAGCGATAAAAAACTTCAGAGGTGTTTTTATGAGGGATCAATTACCGACAAAACCAAGGAATATTGAAACCGGTATAATTAACCTTGATAAATCCTCCGGAGCGGGGACTCATTGGGTTGCATACGCAATTGATCCGCGTGCGATCGTCTATTTTGATTCATACGGGTTAGCCCCGCCATACGAGTTCATGCGGTATATCCGGGCGTGTTCAGCCCCGGTTTTTTATTCCACGCTGCCAACACAACAATTAAGTGACCCACCGATATGCGGCCGTGAGGTATTGAACGTACTCGCGGCGATTTCATCATCGCGGAAACCACCTCATGTGGTTGTAAACGAATACACTAGTGGGGTCGTAGAGGCCCGGCGGGTTAATTAAAAACACTGTTTTTTTACAATAATAATGATTGATATCTGGGGACGACCGGTTTCGGCGCTGAAAGAATCCACGGAAACGCTCGCCACCGATGACATAAAAAAACTAATCGAGGATGAAATCGCTGATACGTTAAATCTAACCAGTGTTGACCCGGGCGAAATAGTTGTATTTCAAGACCACCAGGGTAAACTGAAATCCAGTAATGTGTCGCTGAATGACGTTTTAATACGACAGCGTGATGCCGCCGAGAACACTATCGTGTTGTATACCGATGACGGACGACTTAAATCAGGTGAATCCATCTTGACGAGAAATGGAAAAATAAGTACACTTGGCGACAATTATATAACCATGTCGAATTCGTTAAAAAATTTCTATGATAGATTTAACGCGCAAGCAAATCAGTTCGAGGGGATACAAAAGTCTGTCACCGATATACAACTCACTACTGCTAGTTTTTTTGGAACCCCGACGGTAACCGAACCGAATCTTGTAGGGATAAAAAGTACTATTTCGGAGTTTACAACGCTGTCGGGCCAATTTTACACGTTACGAAAAAATTTTAACAGGGCTGATAACACCATTGATAAATTCTTTGGTAAAAAAAATAACAAACCGGATGAAATTACAATAACTATAAATGATATCACTGCGTATGGACAGGAAATAGAAACAATCAAAACTGATGTTGCAACGAACAAAAGGAGTGTAGACGCGCATACACAGGAAATAGAAACAATCAAAACTTATGTTGCAACGAACAAAAGGAGTGTAGACGCGCATAAACGGGAAATAGAAATAATCAAAATTAACGTTGAATCGATCAAAGGGAATGTATACACATATGGACAGGAAACAGAAAAAATCAAAACTGATGTTGAAACGATCAAAGCGGGGTTATACGTGCATATACAGGAAATAGGAACAATCAAAACTGATGTTGCAGCGATTAACAACAGACTATTGGATGTGATAAAAATAAAAATCCCTCATGAAAACACCATCAACTCGGTATACACAATTTGGCATGGACCATTCACTTGGACTCCTACACAGAATATAATAAATATCACCGCAACCGTCAAGGGTATTTATCGATTGACACTGGTTTCAATGATGCAGTTTAATATATCATCGTCAAGTTCATCCGGGGTTAACAATACAATATCAACAATTATAGACAAGGACGCAACTGAACCGTTTACAATTAGAGCCGTTGATAGAAATTTAACCAGGGCAAACATTACATGGTATGTGGAATTTGTAGCGGATCTAAGTAATTAAAAACACTAGCTCTTTTAAAATAAAAATGACCACCAAGGTAATTGAATCAGAGGTATCACCGACGTCACATCAATATCGATTCAATACCGTAAAAGAATTCTCCGCGAATTTGAAAACGCTTTCCGAACAATACCGTGTAAAAATAAAAAAATACCGCCGAAAAATAACCACCATCGACGCGGTCGTGTACTCGGTGTCAGGTATAGTAGCCGGTACCGGTGTTATTTTATCCACGGTGACCATGATGGCCCCGATCGCTGTTCCAATCGCTATCTCCGCGGCGACAACAATTGCTGGAGTCGCCAACGCAATCACTAGAAAGATATCATCGTGTTCTCAGAAAAAACTCAACGAGTATACAGTAAAACATCAAATAGTATCCGACGCGTACTCGAAATTATCCGGGTTGATCTCGTTGGCGATAGATAATTCGTTTATATCCGATGTTGAATTCTCCACGATGGTCCAGTTGTATGACTCCGCGATGTCAAAAATCGAGGATTTTCAACTGGAAGCTGGAAACCACGTCGCTGAAACCACTTCAATGGGCTTAAAACATTCTCCTGAAAACAAGCAGGTTGTTAATATTCGGTGTTGAAATTAAACACTAGAAACGACAAATAATAATAATGTCGCTGAACCCCGAAGGGTTTCAATTACTTCAACGGATCGCGGAGAACACCACTCCGGTACAAACAAATATGATATCGATAACATCAACGAAGCCAGAATTCAGTGTAAACTTCCCTTCTCCGATTCCAGTGAAGGAAATAGCGCTGGCAAAATTGCGAATATATCACAGTTGGCCTAATATCCGAGCGGATGCATTTAACGGACAACAACCTAATAACTCGCTGGTTTTTGCATGGACAAATAAACCCGATGGGACCCCAGACTGGAAGGAGGTTACAATACCAACTGGGTCATACCAAGTAGAACAAATCAATAAAGAATTTCAACGCAGGATAAAATCGATCACAGGAAAAGAATCAAAAATCGCTATTACGGTTCATGAACCGACGTTATCGTCGACGATTGAAATAAGCACACCGGGGTATATGGTTGATATTTATAACAGTTCAATAAGAACCATACTAGGTTGGCCCATGAATCCACCTAATGAAATCAATAAAGAATTTCAACGCAGGATAAAATCGATCACAGGAAAAGAATCAAAAATCGCTATTACGGTTCATGAACCGACGTTATCACACGATTTGCACACGAATGCGCAATCGTATCATGAAATTAATCCCAGTTATCGAGATAATTTGTCTATTATGAAAAACACGTTATTACCCAGTTGGTTTATATTTCAAGACAGGAATGCCATGCAGTGGTATTTTCAGTATAAGGAAACTCCTGAATCGCTCGTCATATTAACAGTTAATTTAAATGATATCGATAGTTTTTTTATCGAGATTAATCGTAATTACCGACTGCAACTAGAACAACTACGGAAAACAAAAGAACAAAAACACGTTGAGGTGTTAAATCAACTTATATCAGACATGGAATATATCAATGAACGATTCGTTAAAATGATATCCGATAGCAGAGATGATAATAAACAAAAATTCCTAACCGAGTATAATATCACAGAAGCCGATTTACCCGATTTCAAGTTTCCAGGATACAACGCGCCAGAACTAAGAAAGTCTCTTAATGATTTTTTCGGTCCATCAACTATCCTCAGACACGATAACGGAGATGGTGGTAGGCATATTGCTCCATACAACGTAAATATCGCATCGGTGATAGCAATCAATCTAGTGTGTGATGTTATCGAAGGGAGTTACCAGGTAGATATCAAGCAATCAAATCAAGCTCAACAGGGGTATATCCTTTATTCATTTTCACCAACAGCCCCTCCCGGATTCTTAATCGTTGAGAGCCCGATTAATCCGGTCTATATGCGATGCCATAATCGGTTTTTAACGAGAATTAATTTTAGACTTACCGATCAGTCAAATAACCTAATTGATCTACAAGAGGAGGAGTTAGTGATCACTCTGTTTGTAAGATCATTGTAAATAGCCCCTTAGCAGCAGGGGGGAAAATGACATCGACGCGGTCGTCGCTGTGTTTACCGGACGCTGACGACGCTGGGATCGGCGCGCAGAAAGTGTATTAAACCAGACGACGTCACCGTCGTGTAGGATGGACCGTCGTCGTTTTTTTTTTACCGGGCGCTGACGACACCGGATCCGCTGAGTGCAGAAAGTATTAATAAAGCAAAATAACGATTGGACAAAATGTCGGATTCGCCCCCCCCCCCCCCCCCCCGCTGCTCACCAACCAACTACTGGCATGCTTTCTCACACACCGACATTGGTAGAGCCAGGACTCAAACGCACGCCGACAGTGTTGAGATGACAGTGGTCGGTAAAGGAGAGCTCCTTTAACCACTCGAACACCTGGGGCCCGCAACTTGTGTATGACCTAATTATGTCGTTAGCATAGTCAGATTGCAAACATTACTTACCCTCGTTCTGGAAAAGATTCAACAATATGAGAAGACCGAAATAAAAGCACAATTTCATCATAGGCGAAAAGTCAGCAATAGTTGTGAAGGATGTATTTTCCTTTCTTCTCTTTTTCTATCTCTAATATCTCCGAAGCTAAATCCAATAATGAAAGTAATATTGTTGATTTGGTGTTCATAATTTTGACTGAAGATAAGATCAGTGAGCGGTTTGTTTTATTTGTTGAAATAGTAAAGATGATTGACCGCTTTGGACGAGATTAGTGATGTGAATATGCATTACGGTCGTTTCTCTTGTGATTATACCCGTATTAAATCTTAAAAAGCCATATGATTTGAAGTCAGAAATCCTCGGTCAAAAGATTTTTTTGGGGGGTGGGTGGGTGGGGGTGAGGGTGTGTGGTCCGGTCACACATATCCTAGTTTATCGAGAGATGACTTAAGATTTTAAGCCACACAATTTGAAAGCGTTTTTACGATCAACACTATTGCAAGAAAAACCTTGAATTTAAATTAAGAAATCATTTTCAATCCAGATAATGACGAAGACGAAAACAAAGATGATGCAGAATCAAAGAGGCGACGGAAGCAGAGGAGGAACAGAACGACTTTTAACAGTACGCAGCTTGCTGCGCTGGAAAGAGTATTTGAAAGAACGCACTACCCAGACGCCTTTGTGCGAGAGGAGCTAGCAAGGCGGGTAAACCTCAGTGAGGCACGTGTGCAGGTAAATGAATGACTTTCTCTCAGCAATATCGAGACTGTATCTTTCTGCCGCTGATGCTTTAAAATAACTGAGAAATAACTGTAGCTTCAGCCTTACTTTAAGAGTTTCTATTCCTTGATCGTGACACTTTTGCTGTTTTGGACATATTATTTTGACAACATAAGACAAGATCGATCTTGTATATTTCAACAGAGTATTAAACCACACGCACACTTGCAAGAACACACACACAGACACAATATATATATATATATATATATATATATATATATATATATATATATATATATATATATATATATATATATATATATATATATATATATATATATATATATATATATATTGGGGAAAAGTTTCCCTACCTTTCAACAGAAACTAGGTTTTCTTGGTCTGAAACTATAACCAATATATACATAGTAAGTTTTAACCACCTGTGTGCTACTAAAACATACGATTTATTTCACTAATTCGACTATTATTATTTGTACAGGTATGGTTTCAAAACAGGCGCGCAAAGTTCAGAAGAAACGAGCGCAACATGATATCTCAAAGGCCCCCAATGTTTGGACATCCACAGGAGGAGACTCCTATTGAGCAGCCTATAACGTCACGTCCGGGGACGATGGGTACAGACTATATGGGATGGTCTACTCCACCTTCCTATGATGCAGTCAACAGTTCTAGTTGTGCTTTTACCAGTCATTCCTATACTCCTCAACCAAACATGGGAAGCATAGCTTCGTTACGTTTGAAAGCACACGAATATAACTCAATGCTGCATCATAACCCGTATGGACAAATGCCGCAATGACCATTATTGGAACGCATAAGTTATCTGCTCTTGATTGTATTATTGCTCACAAGAGGTTGCGACATTATCCTAGCCAATGGCGATCGACGATGCTCAGAAACAGACCTCCTGTACTTTCTGACCGCATATTGTTTTTACTTGACACACCCATCGAACGCAGAACAAACATATAAAATGTGGAAAACACATTTCGTTAAATGTAAGAAGAAAGTAAAAGGTTAAAGACTAAAACACATGACCGATAACGGTAAAATATTTCTGTGTTGTGGGATTTCCAAATTTATCGACTTTACAAAATCAAATAATATTTATTTCGTTTGCTATCGACAATAAACCCTAAGATCAGAAGTCGTGTGTAAATTCGACATTTGTGTCTGGAGAAGTATCAAGGTGGGAATGTTTGGCATGATGTGACTAAAGGTGGCGGGTAGCCTTTTACCAGACACAAGAACATAAATGGAATTGAATTTTCCGGACGCTATTTCAAATACGTAGAAATGAATTTCCCAGATATTGGAACATAGAAATCGAAATGAATTTCTCAGACACTGGAACATTGAAACAAATGCATTTCCAAGACAGTGGAACACACAACCATAAGTGAACTTCAAAGAGACATGGAATAGATCAGAAATGACATTTTACTCAGTTACACGATATTCATGTGGAAGAGAAAACGGAAGAGGATGGCAGTTGGATTGCAATTTATCTCCGATCCCAGTTTAAATTGAACATAGCAAAATTTGTGACAGTTTAAGGTGCTTCCATCTTGAAGCAACAGTCGCAACAAACAAACCAAGTTCCAATATATTGTATCATTCTTTTGTTCAAGACCTTTAATATATTCGCATAGATTACGATCAAGTGATTATTTTGAATAATTGAGTCACTGGCGTGAAAGTCGTACATAAATACAAGGACACAAGACTGGTTCTTGACGTGAAAGTCGTACATAAATACAAGGACACAAGACTGGTTCTTGATACATAGATGTCGACAGAGCATATTTGTTGAACTGCTATCGACCTCAATCAAATATTTCTTTTGCTGTAATTTTTATACACTAGAATCTGACCTTAGGATTATGTATGCAATACTTTACGTTGAGTATTATCATGTTTGATCGTGTAATTCTATGTGAGGTTATGCTGCTTGAAAAATAAGAGTGTCTTATGATAGAATGCTGTTTCACGACCCTTAAAGATGACTTCGGATAGTACATTTTCCTTCATACAGGGCTTGATATGTTATGTTTTGATGAATTTGATGAGTTTTGAAACAATCATGACTTGAATTTTATAGTTTCTTATAGACACTGACAGACCATTTCTGAACAACATTTTCCCCACATTAGAAATGTTTTGAGAATTAATTTTAAAATAGTTGAACTAATTTAGTCTCTGAGTTGGATTTAAGAAATTATTATTAACCACAAGCAATACCCAAGGGTCAGCAAATCATCGATTGTATAACTTTATGTTTCAATAAACTGAAAACGAACAGTGCAAAACTAGAGATCTCATCACATGTAAGAGCTGTAGCCTTCAGTATGTCGGAGAAACTGAAAAGTTACACGGAAGGATGAACATTCATAGATCCGACTGGATGACAAAGAAGCTGTACAGAAGCCCGGTCGCAGAACTCTTCTCCTCCCCATGCCACACTTTCAGTGATATAACGCTTATTGCAATTGCTCACAACCCCATCTGGACTCCCCAAACCAGGAAAGAAAAGGAATCTTACTGGATACGCCGCCTTAGAACATTGAAACTAAGCGGTTTAAAACCAAGAAGACTCGAAAAAGAAAGCCTTGTACAAATACAATAATTTTTTGCAGCCGACACATTTCCTTTAAATAAATATCTAAATGTGCTAGTTGCCTATAATGATTACTATATGAATGAAATATCCGGGATATAATTTGCACTTACAAAAATTTACGTAAAATAACTGATCGATGCCGTTATGGCTAATCGACTTCGAGGTCAGCAAAAATATTTTCAAGTATCAGCAACAAGTTGAAAGAAACTAGTTGAAACCTAATAAAGTTAAAGATTTAATTCCTATAGATACAGCCATGTAAAGTTTTGCAAACATAACCGTTTTTCTGTTTTATTTATCTGTCTTGTCTATGTTTTATATTTGCCTTTGAAAAAGACTCATTAAAGAGTCGATAGCGCCCAGGCTAGTTAGATACTAGTTTCGCACTGTTCGTTGTCAGTTTATTGCATTTATTTTAATCAATCCCTGACACACGTGATCCCTTGCTGGATCCAGTGTACTTGAAAGGAGATTGTTATTCCCCATATGATTTGTAATATATATATATATATATATATATATATATATATATATATATATATATATATATATATATATATATATATATATATATATATATATATATTATTTTAAATGATTAAGACTCTTATTATTCAAAACTTTATAGGTCATATTAGTTGTCAGTCAGGTTTATAATATTTCTAAACGGATATCGAAGTTTTCCTCTCCCCCAAATTTCTAAAGCTTGAATAAAGTCGTCAAGGCGGTGAATAAAATGGTCATTGTTTCCATCACCATCAAACAAGTTTGTTTTGGGTGTTTGCCGTGCCTTCCGCACAGGTTAAATAGTCATCCGCAATAGATAGAAACTCCTATGCACCTGGATGCAGTTATCGATAACGACATCTCTTGATGTTGTTAGATTTAAAGTGAGATGTAGATTATCTTTAAATAAATCTGATTCAGAAGTATGGTTCTTTTTGAAAATATTGATATGTACTTTTGAATATGTTAATGTACATGTGGAAGGTTGTGACACATTTTCTGGAAGAGAGCAATACCCTTCGAATGTATTCTTTTTTTATTTGTATATGATGGTGCTGAATAAAGGTTTTATTATCACATAACTCTTGTGTTATTTAGGTACTATTTAAATACACCATATTCCACACGTTTAATAACACAATATGACAAATATCCGCTAGACGTCATTTAAAACAAAACTGTAAAGTCCGTAAAATCAGAATGCGTACCATCGCACAGCACTATTACGCTGTTTTGATAAAGTAAAGTCAGTATTGTAAGTTAATAGATGGAGTTAAAACATGTTACGTAACATTTCAAACAAATTTATTTGGAAAAACAACACTCATGTAATATCCTCAACCTAAGACGGACTCGTTATACTGTATGTTTGATTATTATTAGGTTTGTAAGTTGAAACATTTTATCGCCAATAATTATAAAACAGATTCTCTCTGTGCGCACAAATTCCTTCCTGAGCCTTAAAGGACCATTTGTACATTATCATAGGTGAAACAATTCTAGGATTAATTTAAAAGTCTTCACATGCCACTTTCCATTCATTTATTTATCTAGTACACGATTCAAGTGATTCCAGACCTCAATTAATTTTCCAAAATACTGCACACAAATATTTTCGATACTAATCTCAGAACAACATCACAATCACACTAGTATTACAACGGATAACAATACCATTATAGACCATTACTCCAATCACACTAGGATTACAACGGATAACAATACCATTATAGACCATTACTCTAATCACACTAGGATTACAACGGATACCAATACCATTATAGTCCATTACTCCAATCACACTAGGATTATAATTGATAACAGTACCATTATATACCATTACTCTAATCACACTAGGATTACAACGGATACCAATACCATTATAGTCCATTACTCCAATCACACTAGGATTACAACGGATAACAATACCATTATATACCATTACTCCAATCACACTAGGATTATAATTGATAACAATATCATTATAGACCATTACTCTAATCACACTAGGATTACAACGGATACCAATACCATTATATACCATTACTCTAATCACACTAGGATTACAACGGATACCAATACCATTATAGACCATTACTCCAATCACACTAGGATTACAACGGATAACAGTACCACTATAGACCATTACTCCAATCTCACGAGGATTACAACGGATAACAGTACCATTATAGACCATTACCTAAATCACACTAGGATTATAACTGATAACAATACCATTATAGACCATTACTCCAATCACACTAGGATTATAACTGATAACAGCACCAGTATAGACCATTACTTAAATCACACGAGGATTACAACGGATAACAGTACCATTATAGACCATTACTTAAATCACCCTAGGATTATAATTGATAACAGTACCATTATATACCATTACTCTAATCACACTAGGATTACAACGGATAACAATACCATTATAGTCGATTACTCCAATCACACTAGGGTTATAACTGATAACAGTGCCATTTTAGACTATTACTCCAATCACACTAGGATTAAAATTGATAACAGTACCATTATAGACCATTACTCCAATCACACTAGGATTACAACGGATAACAATACCATTATAGTCCATTACTCCAATCACACTAGGATTATAATTGATAACAGTGCCATTTTAGACTATTACTCCAATCACACTAGGATTATAATTGATAACAGTGCCATTATAGACCATTACTCCAATCACACGAGGATTACAACGGATAACGGTACCATTATAGTCCATTACTCCAATCACATTAGGATTATAATTGATAACAGTACCATTATAGACCATTACTTAAATCACACGAGGATTACAACGGATAACATTAGCATTATAGTCCATTACTTAAATCACACTAGGATTATAATTGATAACAGTACCATTATAGACCATTACTTAAATCACACTAGGATTACAACGGATAACAATACCATTATAGTCCATTACTCCAATCACACTAGGATTATAATTGTTGTTGTTGTTGTTGTTGTTGTGGGGTTTAACGCCATTTTGCAGCACATGATAGGCTATACATGGCGGCCAGTATTAATGGTGGAGGAAGAACCAGAGAAAACCCCGGAAAGAACCACCGTTCATTATAGACCATTACTCTAATCACACTAGGATTACAACGGATACCAATACCATTATATATCATTACTCTAATCACACTAGGATTACAACGGATACCAATACCATTATAGACCATTACTCCAATCACACTAGGATTATAATTGATAACAGTACCATTATATACCATTGCTCCAATCACACTAGGATTACAACGGATAACAGTACCATTATAGACCATTACTCCAATTACACGAGGATTACAACGGATAACAGTACCATTATAAACCATTACCTAAATCACACTAGGATTATAACTGATAACAATACCATTATAGACCATTACTCCAATCACACTAGGATTATAATTGATAACAGTGCCATTATAGACCATTACTCCAATTACACGAGGATTACAACGGATAACAGTACCATTATAAACCATTACCTAAATCACACTAGGATTATAACTGATAACAATACCATTATAGACCATTACTCCAATCACACTAGGATTATACCTGATAACAGTACCATTATAGACCATTACTCCAATCACACTAGGATTATAATTGATAACAGCACCAGTATAGACCATTACTTAAATCACACGAGGATTACAACGGATAACAGTACCATTATAGACCATTACTTAAATCACACTAGGATTATAATTGATAACAGTACCATTATATACCATTACTCTAATCACACTAGGATTACAACGGATAACGATACCATTATAGTCCATTACTCCAATCACACTAGGATTATAATTGATAACAATACCATTATAGACCATTACTCCAATCACACGAGGATTACAACGGATACCAATACCATTATAGACCATTACTCCAATCACACTAGGATTACAACGGATAACAATACCATTATAGTCCATTACTCCAATAACACTAGGATTATAATTGATAACAGTGCCATTTTAGACTATTACTCCAATCACACTAGGATTATAATTGATAACAGTACCATTATAGACCATTACTCCAATCACACGAGGATTACAACGGATAACAGTACCATTATAGACCATTACCTAAATCACACTAGGATTATAGCTGATAACAGTGCCATTTTAGACTATTACTCCAATCACACTAGGATTATAATTGATAACAGTGCCATTATAGACCATTACTCCAATCACACGAGGATAACAACGGATAACGGTACCATTATAGTCCATTACTCCAATCACACTAGGATTAATAATTGATAACAGTACCATTATAGACCATTACTTAAATCACACTAGGATTAGAACGGATAACAATACCATTATAGTCCATTACTCCAATCACACTAGGATTATAATTGATAACAGTACCATTATAGACCATTACTCCAATCACACTAGGAATACAACTGATAACGGTACCATTATAGTCCATTACTCCAATCACACTAGGATTATAATTGATAACAGCACCAGTATAGGCCATTACTTAAATCACACGAGGATTACAACGGATAACAGTACCATTATAGACCATTACTTAAATCACACTAGGATTACAACGTATAACAATACCATTATAGTCCATTACTCCAATCACACTAGGATTATAATTGATAATAGTACCAGTATAGACCATTTCTCCAATCACACTATGATTATAATTGATAACAGCACCAGTATAGTCCATTACTTAAATCACACGAGGATTACAACGGATAACAGTACCATTATAGACCATTACTTAAATCACACTAGGATTATAATTGATAACAGTACCATTATAGACCATTACCTAAATCACACTAGGATTATAATTGATAACAGTACCATTATAGTCCATTACTCCAATCACACTAGGATTATAATTGAAAACAGTACCATTATAGACCATTACTCCAATCACACTAGGATTACAACGGATAACGGTACCATTATAGTCCATTACTCCAATCACACTAGGATTATAATTGATAACAGTACCATTATAGACCATTACTCCAATCACACTAGGATTACAATGGATAACGGTACCATTATAGTCCATTACTCCAATCACACTAGGATTATAATTGATAACAGTACCATTATATACCATTACTCTAATCACACTAGGATTACAACGGATAACGGTACCATTATAGTCCATTACTCCAATCACACTAGGATTATAATTGATAACAGTACCATTATAGACCATTACTCCAATCACACTAGGATTACAATGGATAACGGTACCATTATAGTCCATTACTCCAATCACACTAGGATTATAATTGATAACAGTACCATTATATACCATTACTCTAATCACACTAGGATTACAACGGATACCAATACCATTATAGTCCATTACTCCAATCACACTAGGATTATAACTGATAACAGTACCATTATAGACCATTACTCCAATCACATTAGGATTACAACGGATAACGGTACCATTATAGTCCATTACTCCAATCACACTAGGATTATAATTGATAACAGTACCATTATGGACCATTACTTAAATCACACTAGGATTATAATTGATAACAGTACCATTATAGACCATTACTTAAATCACACGAGGATTGCAACGGATAACATTAGCATTATAGACCATTAAACAAATCACACTAGGATTATAATGGATAACAGTACCATTGCAGACCTCCACTCTAATCACATTTGGATTACAATGGATAACATTATCATTATATGGCATTACACGAATCCCACTAGGATTACAAATGAATAATAGTACAAGTACACACCATTGTATCAATATCACAGGATTACAACAGAAAACCTTACCGTTGTAGACAATTACACATACCGAAACATGACAGCATTGCCCAGCATATTTTTATTTAACAGGTGATCAACATCTACATCTAGCCTGTGACCAAATCATACAGTGACTTTAATTGTACAATTCCATCGCGTAACTATTGCAAGAACAATTAAATATATCTCAGAATATCATAAAGTTAAAAATATAGAATGATTATGTCGTAGTTATTCTATATAATGATATGAACTACTTAGCTGGGTACTGACCCGTAAGTAGTTCATAAAGGTCTGACCTCTGTTTCAATCAAATTTGTCTCACTCATCCGTCATCGGGGAAGTTCTACAGATATTATGAATTTGAGAAAGAGTGACAGGTGTAAGGTGAAGCGGTTTGCATTTGCAACTTGCACAGTGGAGAGAATGTTTATTTATCTATATGTTAATTTTGATGTAATGTGGCTAAACTAACTTTGGATATTGTACTTGATGAACTCATATATATCTAAACGTAAAATTAACCATTATGGCTGTGTCCATGTGTTCAAAATTAGTCTAAGATACACTATATTTAACGGCTAATAAAAGTGTTTAAATGAATTTTGCCAGATTCGACAAAACGAACTTCTGCGAAGTACAAAATATATAAAAACTAAACAAAGTTATCAGCTCTTTTTTTTACAATTTACATCTAAAGTCCAGAATGCGAAAATGACCAAGCGGAGCTAGCTTTTTTTTAAATTTTTATAGGTGAACCCTAAAACCCAAAGTACACCCACCAAACTAAGGGAATTAGTAGTTCTTTTGGTTATAACTAAGATATATACACGGTCGTTTTTTTTTTAAAAAAATAGCTAATATAACTAGTGAACAAAACCAGGGAAATTATTTTTCTTTACAAACCTAACACTAAGCAAAATACAATACCTTGATAAAATTTTAAAACTTGTGCAACGATTTTTCTAACTTGCATATATATCATCATGTATGATGGTCTGAACAAAATGGTACATTAACATCGATGTTATGCACAATATGGCTTGTGGAAGTATTGTGTGTACAATGACTATATTATGTGGAAAAGACAAGTCTAAGAACACAGAAGTGAAGTTAACTTAAATTTGTATTATCATATACAAATAATAAACTGAAACTATTTCTTTTCATCCATTTGTAATGAAATTAAATCAGAAATGATGACCAAGCAAAGTATCTTTCTTCTATATACTAGTGTTAGAAAAATATGCAAACATTTTACCCTTTGACCTTTGACGTCCAAGATTCTGATCTCTTCCATGCCTTTTCAAGCTTTAAAATAGCGACATCTCTGGAATAATTATGGCAAGTTTCATGTTCCTGTCTTCCAGCATACCATCGGATGCTATGTGCATTTGTAAAATTGCTAACTTGTTATCGTGGGTGGGGCTTATGTGGGACTTTCGTACTGCTGAATAATGTTCTATGGGGGGGGGAAAAAATATGAAACTTATTCGAAAGGAATGCTTTGATGTTTGCGACTGAAATGTTTCAGCTATGCAATAAAAATGAAATCGGACAATATTTATACCTTTGTGGGTTTTTTTTATGGGTGCGTTCTGCACATATTATGAACGTCTTATGCACATTGGAGATAATGTTGACATACCTCTATGATGCTGTGGCTGAACAATCTTTCGATATTGTACTTATAAAAATTATAAATATCTAAACAAACAACTTATTAAAATTTGGAGAAGAAATTTTGTCAGATTAGACAATACCAGCTTCTGAAAGCGCAATGAATGAATTACAAAATATACAAAATGTAAAAAACGTTATCTGCTCCTTTTTCACAATTTACCTCTAAACTCAGCAAAAAATGACCAAGCGGAGCCAGCATTTTTTCATAGTCGAACATCTGAAGTACGGCCAAGCTGTATACTCTATAATCCAAATTACACTCATCACTCATCCACTAAATTAAAAGGAATTAAAAGTTCTTTGAACAATACCTAATACATACTAGGTCTTTTTGTAAATAGCTAGTATAATCTGTGAGGAAAACCTGGGAAGCTATTCTTCTTTTAAAAATCTAACACATAGCAAAATAAGAAATTGTAAAGCGCCACCTCAGGATTATTATTGAACATAGTACTTGTCTGGAACCAGTTCTGTCTATAATTTCAATGTCTTTTTTGTTTTCAAGCTATACAAATTAAGCAGAGTACCAGTAAGGAACCAGTTCTGTCTGTAATTTCAATGTCTTTTTTGTTTTCAAGCTATACAAATTAAGCAGAGTACCAGTCTGGAACCAGTTCTATCTATAATTTCAATGTCTTTTTTGTTTTCAAGCTATACAAATCAAGCAGAGTACCAGTCTGGAACCAGTTGCTAACCACAGTTTCAACGTATCTTTTCAAACCACACATGACAACACCAGGCTGCTTAAGAAGGAAGACTATAACATTTACGGAAGTAAATCACTTGCATTTGAATTAGGGTATTTTGTTTTCTCCACCCGTGTTTACTGAATCATGGTATCAATTCGCGTCATAGCCGAACCTAACCGTTGTAAACAATATGCTTTAACTTTCACAGTTTGATGACGGAATTATTACATTTCTTGACTTATATTATACGACATGTTATGATAGTTATTGTTATGGCAATGCCTTAGAACTGCAGTAGTAAAACTGCTTTATTTTGTTTCATTTTACCTGTGCACCGCATTTACACATCTCTGGTTTATTTGGTAACATTTTACTAGTGCACCGTATTTCCATATCTCTGGTTTATTTGGTAACATTTTAGCTGTGCACAGTATTTACATATCATCAGCTCCGAATGCAATCAAATGATAACACAATATTTTGAGCTAAAAATGATCATTATTGTTGACCACCCATAAAAATATTGTTTTTAAACAAAACGGATGTGGTATGAAGATAAGATTTTGGAACACGCAGCAGAATAAATTGAAAGAAAACTAAATTATGTATGTAAAACATACACGTGCTGCGAAATGTTTGTGTATATATTTGTGTGTGTTTATAAATATATTTACACACACATATATGTATGTATGCATATATATATTTACACACACACACACACACACACACACACACACATATATATATATATATATATATATATATATATATATATATATATATATATATATATATATATATATATATATATATAGTAAACTCACCAGTATAACTGATTCTCTGTCGTTGCTACTAATATTAGAAATGTTAAGTATATATAATTAAATTATTTCTGTAAATAAAACGTCGCAAAAATCAGTGCATTTGTTTCCAAAACATGTAGCCATTGAAAGTCCTACATCACGTTGGTACCCTACAGAAGTTCAAAGAGAAGACTGATTGATATATAGCAGTCGTATGTCAGTTACTATCTTACATCGTCTAGAAATCAGACAATCGACAGGCATCGCGATGCATGGTAAATAAAGCGATGCGTAATAGTTTTGGAGACTTGCACACACTGCAAATTAAATTTGCTGTGTGATACGCATCATGATGCAACCAGTGTTATGGTTTGCAAGTATGGCAAATGTCTTAGTGACCAAACGTAAAGGGGGGTTTCCAGACACCAGATAGGTAGATATTCTTCAGGCGCGTGTAACGGAATCTCTAAGCTCGTCGACGTCATTTGTACAAGGGTTATCATTTGTCATTACTCTGATTATATAAAAATGTTTGTTGGTACCAAAGGAGGAGAGAATATTTTTGTTTTGTATGGTAATAACACCTCGCCTCGTAAAGACACACAAAGATTAATACAATGAAGCATTCTTATACATCGGTATACATATGATTCTACAATAATTAAAACTGCATAGAACGATATCTTGTGAATGACACAAAATATACATAAAAACATAAAATAAGGCAATATGGTACTTCTTTATACCGGGGCCCCGAGTGGCCGAGTGGTCTAGCTTCTCGTGGGTCGGTGGTTCTTTCTGGGGTTTTCCCGTGTTCTTCCTCCAGCATTAATACTGGCCGCTATGTATAACCTATCGTGTGCTGAAAAATGGCGTAAAACCCTACAACAACAACAACAACAACAACTTCTTTATACATGAAAATGCATCTACAGTTATATTAATTTTTCTCTTGATTATTGTATTCATGCAAAATTAAACTCAATCTCCACAATCTCTGATTTTTTTGTTTCCTTTTGGCAATGAAAATAATTGAATTGGGGGTTGTGACATGGGCGCCCGCAGTATAGGTCAAGGGATTCACGTGACCCTGGAAATCATACTATATATATACATATATATATATATATATATATATATATATATATATATATATATATATATATATATATATATATATATATATATATATATATATATATATATATATATATAGTTTAATCATGCAAATAAAGCTAATTATATGTCACAAGATTCTGTTCAAAACGCTTCGTAAATATTAGCTTTAGTTTCAGAGTGCTTGCTATTCTTACTCCGCAACTTACTCTCCTGGTCGTGACTGACTGACCCCCACCCAGCCCAGCAAAACAAAAAAAAATCCTGCGGGCGCCATTGGTCGTGATCACTGAATAAAACAAGTAGCTGCAGTAATATACACTTCAACGTGTTGCAAAGCCAACGTTTTTTTTTATTATAGTGTTTTAGAGAAATAATACACTGGACGATCCGTACAATTAGTATCCTCTAGAATCAATACTTTATCAACCACTGCATTACTCGCATCAAAATAATTTTTAAATAACTGATTGAAATTAGAAACTTAAAGAAACAGTGCACGTTTAAGTTATGTCTGATAGTTATCAGACCAAGGAAACATGGACTTCATACTGAACGAATGTGGCATTTTAGATAATATCACGCCATTCCCAAAAAGCCCATCAGTTGCTTTTTCCTAATAGGCACTGATAAATCAGAGATAGACTTGACTTCTACAGGTTTAACCTGACCGTGTCCCAAAAAATGCCCATACGGAATGCATTATCTGGTTTAGGCATAAAAATATATGGTAAACTAAAGTTTCTTTTCTTGATTCTATAAATATTTTTTTTCTCCGAAAATTCCTGCTTGAGACGATTCATTCTGTAAGGATACTGTTTCATATGTGCATATTCTACAAACATTCTGTAAGGATACTGTTTCACATGTGCATAATCTAAAATCAGTTTATTTGTTCGTGTTGGAAAACCAAGAATCAAGTGCTCAAATTCACAAAGTAGCTGTTTTAATTCTTTCATTTTGAGTATCGATTTGAACAATTCTGGTCCAGATTGTTTAATATTTTTGAATTCCAAATATTGGTTAAATGAGAGTCACTACGGTCAGATTGCATTCCATTGTATACATCCTCACTGTATAGGGCATATACAGCTAAACTGCCTGTGCTATATCTACCAAAACACACTTTTAACATATAGAACTGAATAATTAACTGTGCTATATATATATATATATATATATATATATATATATATATATATATATATATATATATATATATATATGACAAAGTTATTTCAGTTTCTGCCTCCAAGGAGTGTTGATAATATAATTAAATCATTTTCATTCATTTAAGTTGCATAAGGACTAGACAATTTAGCTTGAAGGGAATTTCGCGGTATGCGCAAGAGTTTCGGAACTATATCACTAGGCTGAAAACCCATTTCCTTTGTATTTCTGTCATACATTAAATTCATATTTGAATGAGTAGAGTGAAGCTTATTTCTTTCAACTTCACAAGCCTTTGATAACTTATGTTTGAAATCAGATAGATAATCCGGGCGATTAATCTTTGAAAGAAGTTTGGTTTTTGTAATAACATGAATGCTCCACGGACATTATGATCTTAAAGTAGTTCAAAAGGACTAAAACCTAATGTTTATTGAACGTATTCCATAACATCAGACAACAGCAAATGAACACTCCCATCCCAATCAATTCATGTATCAAAGCAATATGACCGAATCACGTTCGTCAAAGTGTGATGAAATCTTTTCAAAGACCCTTGACGTTCAGGGCAGCAGACAGAATATTTTTAAACTATTGGATGCCGAGTTTATGCATAACTTGTTTGAAAAATGTAAGACATAGGTTTTGACCCTTGATAAGACTGGACAGATTCGGGAAAGCCAGCATGTGAAAAATAACTTTTCAAAGCTTTTATTATGGTTTTAATTTTAATAGTAATGGAAGGCTTTGCTTCTGGGAATCTTGTTGACGGACATGTTTTTTGGTTGCCTCACTTGGTTTTAGGTCTACCATTATTCTGTTAAATGGTTAGTGAAATTTAGGAACAGGTTGCAGATGAGCCTCAGATAACTTCTGAATGGGTTTCTTACCATTGGCAAGTATGACACTGTCGCAAGATGAAGCCGGGTTGGGACTGGATTAGTGAAGACACCCAAACCAACTGAGTTAATAAGATGTTTATTTATAAACGTAAATTAAATATTAACAAATCTGACACCATTATAAACAAAAAAGATAAGGAAAATTATGAAGTTCCTAACATGGAACTATCAACAACAAATAACTCAACGAGAAAACTCTAACATGAATTTAACGAATGGAATTTCAAACAAACGTGAATTAAGTCCTATCACCGATCAACAAAATAAAAGTATATGATCTACACCCCAATATAAACATGGTCTTATTAAACACCAAGGGATATGTATAATTTTATGAATCTATCGCTGATATATATATATATATATATATATATATATATATATATATATATATATATATATATATATATATATATATGTATATATATATATAAATATCAGCGATTGATTCATAAATATATATATATATATATATATATATATATATATATATATATATATATATATATATATATATATATATATATATATATATATCAGCGATAGATTTATAAATTTATACATATAGCAATAGTGAAAATAACAACATGGAACACATAATATATATAACTATCGTGGCACCCATTTGACGTCCAAGATGTGTCT
Organism: Sinohyriopsis cumingii; assembly: GCA_028554795.2. NCBI lineage: Eukaryota > Metazoa > Mollusca > Bivalvia > Unionida > Unionidae > Sinohyriopsis > Sinohyriopsis cumingii. The sequence goes on along the minus strand of CM068840.1, from coordinate 22,334,353 downwards.
CCGGTTCCACTCGCTCTAGTCAATGGTCAGAGAAGCGCTCGCACATGGTCCGCCCCTCTCAGTCTGTTGAAGGATCCCTCGAGAGCCCTCACATTCAACACAGACCCGATGGTCGCGAAGCCTTGGTCCCTCGCATCGAGAACACCGGTACACTCTTCCGAACCAACGTCACCAGACACGTCACAAGAAACCACACAGAGTTTTGTGACTCCACATCAAACCATGTATAAGGCAGCACTTCAGCTTGAGATTAGCTCCCGTAAAGAGGTAAGCTTCCTGACAAGACTTTGTCGTAATGTAATTCGTTTATAGAGAATTTGCTCTATATGTATACTAACTGTGACAGACACGATATACAGCATTTAGAAACATCACTTTTAAGTTTCGACCAATACAAATGATTAAATACTTATAATTAGTCTTACTGACTAACAAGAACGTTTGGAATAATTCTGTCTTTATTCCGTTGCTTATGTTTCAACCTGTAGCAATCAGAAATGAAGTATCCTTTCTTTTTACAATAAGAACACGGATGAATAGATATAGATTTATGTTCAGTCATTTTAGTAGTTTTGATTTCTTAAAGTTGTGGCAGACTGAGATTGGAAAAGGACTCGTATCAAACTGAGATGATTTGTTTTACCAAAACAAGTATCTGAGAGAAAGACTTACTAGTAAACCTTTAAAGTCAAAGAATAATCGTCAGTTGTGCGAGCGACATTTTCCTCCTTCTGCTCGTATGTCTTTGCATCAGTATGGATGCATTTCTTGAACTCTTCAACTAATGGGTTGTCTTAGGGTATCTTAATCTAGATCAGCCTCCTTAGCTGAGCACTACTTATCAAATAGTTGTTCTTTTGTTCTCTTGCAAGTTCGAAATATGGTTGTTTAGTTTGTTGTCTACAATTCAAACTTTGTAGGTACGCATCAGGTCTAACTAATAACCTAATAACCCTAGATATATTAATTAATCACATCTTCATCGGCATTCTGTAGTACCGACTATGAAATGTAAATATCACGAGATCTGCCAGTAAGTGCATGTTTTAATAACAAAGTCCAATGCTTTCTTGGCCATTTTTAAGTTTTCAGTAAAATTCTATATGTGTGGAAAGTATATATTTACTTATTTTTCCTGAAAAAGGGGGTACTAACCTAATACTTCTGGTAATATCAAAACCTGGACTTGAGTGTAAAGGGATGGGGTGGGGTTGTTTTCCGTCTACCAGTTATAATTCTTGTAATCATTATTGCATATTGTTTTCCTCTTTGCATTTGTATTTGTATTTCCGTTTCTTCATTTTACTCTTCCTTATGGTTCTCTCTCTCCTCTCTTTCCTTGGGTTTGTAGTTCTCTCTCTCTCTCTCTCTCTCTCTCTCTCTGCATTTGCATTTGCCACCCCTTTTTCTCTTTCTGAATTTGCATTTCCATCATTCTTTCTAAAGCTGAATCTTTGCTAACTCGATCTGCTTTTTAAAACTGTAATTCCTTTTATTTCCTAAGAAAACCAGCTACTAATTAAACTCAGTGAACTTTCAATGAGAATTTCCTTTCCCACCACATGCTGAATAAATATATTCTTTGTCTCTTGTTTTGTTAAATATGTTTTCATTTCAGAGAGATCATAATGTCTGGCAAACTGTTTAATAGACTATAACCCTCTCTGGGTAGGAGTTGAAATAAAACTTCACTCCTTTATATTACATTGTAAATGCTGCTGGTTTTACTAGAGATTTCTCAAATGTGTGAAACTAAAATGTTAACCAGGGTTAACAAAACTTCTCCCATGAAGTCAATTTAAATATTTTTAAGACAGTTATTAATAACTTTGAAAGTAATTCCGATCCCGGATGAGCCCCCAAGTTCTGTGTTGACTCTAGGTTTTAAAATATGTAACAGAAAGAGGTTAAATCAACACGTTAATGAAAACGAAGTCATTTATTTCGTAAGAATGCAGAGTGAAAATTCAAAAAACACTTACAGTATTATGAAAACATTCCCAAATAATTCTGAACTCCCTATAACATTTTCAAGCATAAATAATGTTCCGAATGAATTCCAATATTCTTGAATGGCCTGATATAACACACTGATGCAGTTTTGTCTTTGAAAGAGTTTACAGTAATCCTAAGTAGTGTGTACAAATCGAAACAGCACTTTTGTAATTATAACGAATGTCTTAAATAAATTATTCTTCAACAATTATAACCGGAAAGGTTACAACAAAACATAATTAGCCCCTTCCCCAAGAAAGAAGTAAACATTACATTAATATTGTATAGAAACAGATTGAATGTAAAAATATAAAATTAAAAATTATGCTTCGTTTAATATTGGTAAATCGTTTTGTTCATTTAGGTCCCCTCTTATAACACTGTACAAAGCATATGATGAGTCGATTTCTGTAATGTTGTCGATTTAAAAAAAAACGTTCAGTGTTTGTGACGAAGTCAGGTCTATTAATGATGAGTTCATGTTTCATAGCTATGTCAATCTTGCAAATGTACTTTTGTGTATAGGTACTGTATATAGGTGTAAAGAAGTTGTGTAAGTTGTCACTTATTTCGACTGCAAGAACAAACTTAAAGACCTAATAATGTTTCCTACCTGAAATATTCTCAGCATGTTTTTTTATTTTTTTAATGTTTTTCTAATTTCATGTTGTTTGTTTTTGTAATAATATTATTATGTTTCTTATCTTATAGGTGTTGTCTAATGTTGTAAAGCGCTTAGAGCTTCTAAAGATTAGGCGCTATACAAAGTCCTCATTATTATTATTATATCTCTCCATATCAATGATGAGGCACTTAACATAACAATGGTGTCAACTAGTTTAGCAACAAAACATACGACACAAATATAATGTATCTCCCCGATGAGTATATGTGCCTACCCGAAAGGCGTCTGTACATGTCCGAAGGGCATATGTGTCTGTCAGAATGGCATATGGGCAGCTATGTATACCCAAAGAATAGATGTGCCTACCAGAAGGGCATCTGTGCATACCCAAAGAATATATGTGCCAACTTGAAGGGCCTCTATGGACGCCCCAATAGCATATGTGCCTACCATAAGGGCATCACGAAAGAACATCTGTGCATATCAGATGGGCATATATGTGATTATCCGAAAGGCTATGTGCATATATATATATATATATATATATATATATATATATATATATATATATATATATATATATATATATATATATATATGTTCTTAATGAACATATAACATAATTATTCAGCAAATGATAGGCTATACATGGCAGCTATTATATCTGGTGGAGGTAGAGCCAGGAAAGTCTTGGGTAGGACGACCGCTATTGGCAAACTATATAATAAACCTGCATTGGCCGAGTCCGATTCTAGAACGCAGACGATATCAGTGTGTCAGTGATTGGTAAAGGCTATCGTCTTAACTCAGTAAGTCCCCCCATTACATACATACATACATACATACATACACTCGTGGGTCGGTGGTTCTTTCCGGGGTTTTCCCGGGTTCTTCCTCCACCATTAATACTGGCCGCCATGTATAGCTTATCGTGTGCTGAAAAAAGGCATTAAACCCCACAACAACAACAACAAAAACAACAACATACATACATACATGCGTATATATATATAACCGTTGTTTCAACTGTATGCCACCGATTCTCGAGCAATGATAAATCTCCAATGCTTAGTTATTATCGATGACAGCAAACAATGATAACAATATTGATAATACCCGTTTTCTAATTGAATTAAACCTGGTACATAATTTTGTTACAATCCTCTCTCTCTCGTGCATAACGGACGAAATACGCAGAAATCTGGAGTAAGAGAGAAAAAGAATTTGGACTGGATGAAAACATTGGAATTGAACTTACATCAAAAAATTCTAGAAGAATATGGTTCGTCGTAACGGTATGTGTACACTTTATCCCTGTCTCTCTGTTTGTCAGCATATCAGTTTAACCACATTCTCTCCCTCTCTCCCTCTCTCCCTCCCTCCCACCCCCCCCCTCTCTCTCTGGTATTTACGTGTGTGTTTTACTACGAGATAAATGAAATTTTAATTAAATGGAAACGAGGCGTGTCGAGGTTCCTTTTCATTTAAATTTGACACGAGTGGGTAAATCAAAGATACAGCGTACATATTATGAATATATTATATTGTATGGATTCATAAAAAATAATTTCATTTCTAATAGTGTTAAGGTTGACCATTAGATGTATGTCAGTTGACAGAGGTAGCAGCATAACGTAAACCAGTTCTGTAAAACCCGCGGCCCTCGGACTGATTTTAAATGATCCGCCAGAGCTCGAGCAGCTATATAATCGTTCCTTTTCAGTTTTCTGCTGCGGCCCTCGGCTTCAAGAAAAACATTTTTCAGTGGGCCGTGGTGTCAAAAAGGTTGGACAGCACTGACGTAAACTGTCACCCATACCAATTTTAGTTAGCTTACTCACAATCTGGTTGTAGTTTTATTCATATTGATTAAAAAATAAAATGTTCAAATCATGAAAGCGTAAAAAGTGTATGGCTGCAATACTTATTAGCGTTCTAAACAGTTGTATTGATAGAATACTCAGCTGCGTTCTAAACAGTTGTATTGATAGAATACTCAACTGCGTTCTAAACAGTTGTATTGATAGAATACTCAACAGCGTTCTAAACAGTTGTATTGATAGAATACTCAACTGCGTTCTAAACAGTTGTATTGATAGAATACTCAGCTGCGTTCTAAACAGTTGTATTGATAGAATACTCAGCTGCGTTCTAAACAGTTGTATTGATAGAATACTCAACTGCGTTCTAAACAGTTGTATTGATAGAATACTCAACTGCGTTCTAAACAGTTGTATTGATAGAATACTCAGCTGCGTTCTAAACAGTTGTATTGATAGAATACTCAGCTGCGTTCTAAACAGTTGTATTGATAGAATACTCAGCTGCGTTCTAAACAGTTGTATTGATAGAATACTCAACTGCGTTCTAAACAGTTGTATTGATAGAATACTCAACTGCGTTCTAAACAGTGAATGCGCTGCTAGTTTTGAGCTGTCAATGAATACTAATCATACTGAAGGGAATACGCCCAAGGTAGCATTGCAACAGACCATAACGTTAATTTATTTATCCCCCTCACTCTCTCTGACACAGTTGTGTTTGTCTGATTTACCAACTTTGATCAAGCCATCCATCCATCCATCCATCGAGAGAGAGTATTATGATTTCAGTTTTTTTCCTTGAATTCTGTCTTGAAGTATATAATCACTTTAAATTGTCTTTAGGAAACTTGTTAGTCCTTAGGATAAAAATATAATACAAAAAAAAAAATCAAACGGTTACAGCATGTGAATGCCAAGGAATCTGCAGTTTGTATATTGTCTAGCAAAGTCATTGCAAATGTGTATCATTGGTAAAGTGTACTACCATATACAAACCACATGGACAGTGTTCCCATACCTTTATTAGCGGCACAGGTGTTCTTTGGTTACTTACGTACCCTTTTTTCCTTTACTTACGGAGAGAGAGATTTGGATGAAGCTGTATGAAGCTGTGTAGCTAACATGTTTCGTACTTAAAAGCTAAATATATATATATATATATATATATATATATATATATATATATATATATATATATATATATATATATATATATATATATATATATATATATATATAGTACATACCACTTATATGCTTTTATATATATACAAACTATGTTCCTATTTTATTGTGCCTAAGTTCTTGAAATTCGCCCCTTTGTCTAGATAGTATAGAAGCAAAGTTCTAGTGTTGAAACCATAATTATGTGCATATTCATACGCCATGAGCGATTCGAGATTGGCCAGTTACTGCAGCCATATTATTATCATTATATCAAATTGTTTTGCACAAACGCTTGAAAAGATTCGTTATTTTTTTTATAAATTGCATGTTGGTACGTATCTATGTCTATATTCTAACAAAGGTTTCTGGATGGCGCACACATGAGCTGCGGAAATTAAGGGACAAAAACCCAGACGAGAATTCTTATATTTCTCGTCTTTGGAATATGTCTTTTGCCATGAATTTTGAAATATTCTTCCGTTACTTAGAACAACATACATGAGCTCATATTCATATTCATATATATATATATATATATATATATATATATATATATATATATATATATATATATATATATATATATATATATATATATATATATATATATATATATATATATATATATATATATAGTACGACTTATATGCTGAAATGTATGTTCCTGTGTATTGAATATTGTTCATATTTGTATGTTTCCCAGTATAGTCGCACATAGTCATTCAGATTAAATATGTAAGAATGAGTGTGTGACAATACCTGGTCATGTGTATGGTCTTATATTTTTAGTCTGTGTATTTTTTTAATTTTTTTTATTTATGTATTTTTTTAAAAATGTAAGCGATTACAAAAACTGAGGACCACGTGGCAGATGGGCCAACCATGACCTAATGTGTTATCCTCGTTAAAGCAAAATTATTATTATTATTATTATTATTATTATTATTATTATTATTATACATTGAAAAATAGGCCTCCGTTATGTAGGAACTTAGATACATTGGCATATAAGCCTCTGTGATGCAGGAAGTTAGATACATTGAAAAATTATCCTCCGTGATGCAGGAACTTAGGTACATTGAAAAATAGGCCTCCTTGATGCAGGAAGGTAGATACATTGAAATATACGTCTCCATGATGTAGGAGATTAGATACATTGAAAAATAGGCCTTTGTGATGCAGGAACTTAGATACATTGAAATATATGTTTCCGTGATGTAATGAGTATACATTGAAATATAGGCCTCCGTGATTTAGGAACTTAGAGACTTTCAAATGTATGTCTCTGTGATGTAGGAGATTAAATACATTTAAATGTAGCTCCTCGTGATGTAGAAGCTTATGTACATTTTAATGTAGGCCTCCGTGATGTAGAAGCTTAGCTACATTTAAACGTAGGCCTCCGTGATGTAGAAGCTTATGTACATTTTAATGTAGGCCTACGTGATGTAGAAGCTTATGTACATTTAAATGTAGGCCTCCGTGATGTAGAAGCTTAGCTACATTTAAACGTAGGCCTCCGTGATGTAGAAGCTTATGTACATTTAAATGTAGCTCCTCGTGATGTAGAAGCTTATGTACATTTAAATGTAGGCCTCCGTGATGTAGAAGCTTAGCTACATTTAAACGTAGGCCCCCGTGATGTAGAAGCTAAAATACACTGAAATGTAGGTCCTCGTGATGTAGGAGCTTAGATACATTTAAATGGAGGGCCACGTGATACAGGATTTTAGAAAAAAAATGAAATTTAGGTCTCCGTGGTGTAGAAGCTTAGATACATTAAACTATAAGCCTCCTTGTGGTGTACTCAGCAAATCTTTGAATGTCGAGTTCATTTGATTTTGACTAAGAAACTCAATCTCAGCACATGCATATCATTTTTGGAGACAAATTACGCAAATATCCGAACATACTCACATAAAAAATTGTTTTTGCACAAGACAATGATAGTTCTGTATCCATGTCTGAGCTACCTTGCAATCCATAGTCCCCCAAATGGGCTTTACATGCCATTAAGTTGACATAAGTAATTAAGTCTATGATGAGAAACAGATTTGCAAGAATTGAAGGGTTCTCCTGTATTCTTTATGTTCAGCATGTTTCTACAAAATCCTAGAGTGCATCTGTGTTTCTTTTCTCTTTCTTCTACAAAACTATCATCGTTAGGTCAGTTATGGCTTGCTCTTCACTGATGCTTATTGTCATCTTAATGTGCTCTCGGTAGGTGTCCACATTTACATCCCCACATACTTTAGGGTATTTGGACGCTGTTTTCCTGGAATATTGCTGGGGAACAGAACATGCGCTACCACTGAGTGTATCATTTATTTCCTTCACCGGTTTAATGGATGTGGAATGGTTGTAAAACAGTTTTTATAACTCACATTAAACACTTCATGGCACGGCTTTTAAGTTAGCAGATGTAACAATATAGTTTTCATACAGAATCGTTCCGGTTAAAAGTGCTTAGTGCGAACTATAGCGAAGTTTAATGGAAGAATGTTGTTTGTGAAGATGAAAAATGAATACTAGCAGAAAACCTCCCCCGGTTCATTATATTGCAAAGTGCAATATTGTAAACGTCAAGTACGCATTCGAATCCGGTTCTTTACAATTACTGAAGGCTTCGACTTTATTTTTAAAGCTCAACACAAAATTAAAAAAAGAAAACTAAAAATATATAAAGACATAAAAAAGAATTCTCTGTGCACATTGCTTGCAGGAAAGATTGGCATGAAATACCTCTTTTGAATGTCTAATTAGTTCCATTTAGGGATCAACAGCTTTGTTCCTTTTATCTAAGTCTTTATCCTACACTCTTCCCTAATGATTTGCTACCATGAAGAGAAGGCTAAGAAAAACCCACGCCATTTTATCTTTGCGATTAAGGGTTATCAATCTCATGGTCCATGAAGGCTTCACACAGTTCAGAGATAATTCAAACTTGTGATTCGTGGTAATTATAAATTCAGCTCTGTTCAGTAGTGCATGTTCATCAGCACATACAGTATCAAACTGGATATACTTCAAATATTGCGTTGTTATTAAAACTTTAACAAAAACAGTGACTCTAAAATGGAAATCGATACAAACTGGACAGGAGTTGATGGACGAAAATACAACAATCCGTAAAACAAAATTACTGAAATATCACCAAATCCATATCTTATTTTGAGACTCTTCATATACGCATGCAGCTAATGTACATGTCGCTTTCTCATTAATAAAAGTTAATAGTTGAATGCACTTGTAATTAATGATTTGTTCCATAAGTTGCTTTTAATTAAGCTTACGTGTAAATTTGAATTAGTACATACTAGACAAAATAAATAAATAAATAAATAAATAAATAAATAAATAAAATGATGTTCACTCAGAGAAGTAAATGATTCGATATATATCTATATATGTATATCTCACCGCAGCGGTGGCCTAGTGGTTAGAGCGTCCGCCTCGGATGCGGGAGGTCGTGGGTTCGATTCCCGGCCGAGTCATACAAAAGACTTACAAAAATGGTACTAACAGGTGATTTGCTTGGCGCTCAGCATTAAGAGGTTAGTGTTAGGACTGGTCAGCCTGGTGTCAGGATAATGTGACTGGGTGGGACATCATGCTACATGTCTACATGCCTCAGTGCTAGACATCACTATAAACTGTCACAATGCAGACATCGTAGCGATATGACTGAAACATTGTTAAAGCTACGTGAAAAATCTAAATCACACACACACACACACACACACACACACACACACACACACATATATATGGGATATGATGCCATAATGACAAATAGGAAGACTATGTTAAAAGATGCCCGAACTGACTGTCGAGAGACAATCTGGAAGATTTAGTCTTTTTTTTTTTGTACCCTGTTTCATCTCAAGAGACTGTAACAGTTTCAACGGTACATTTAAATCTCTAAACTTTAGAGAGATTAATTTTAGTGGCAGCAATATTAGTTTAGGCAAATCTAAATTTCAGGCAAGTAAACTAATATTGCTGCCACTAAAATTAGTTCTATTATCCCAGTAATCGAAACAGTTAAGTAAAATTAAGAGAAAATTTAGTCCTTAAGTAACTTTTACACGTATGTGAATTGTTCTTGTAAGGGAACTCCGGTCATTTAAGGTATGCCCATTAATCACTCAAAACGGATCTGACCCAATCGATGGCATTGCTGACCCATACTGGTTTCGTGCTCTTACACACGAAACTGACCACGACCGATAATAATATACAGCTGCCTAATTAAATCTAATTATTCTAAATAAAGTGTTCTTAATTAACTTGCAGCAAAACCGCGTAGATGCTCTGCAAAATTACCAAAAGCGTTCTTAAAAGTTGTCCATCTACATTTATATTCTAGATATATTTTGTTGAGATTATAAGTTTATCTTTACTTTTAATATAGAAAACTGGGCCTAAAAGACAGATAAAAGCAATAGTTTGTAAAAACCCGTATATTAAAACCAAGATATGAACGTATTACCCATGTTACTGACTAATACACAAATCTCAGACCTCGACCTTGTTCTATTAAAGACCATAAAAGATGCACATCTGGGAATGAAATTGTTGAATCATTTACATTTTAACAAAAATGTTAGAACCAAAGGTATAAATGGTCATTTAATGTTTTACAAGATACTGTATAGAAATTTCAAATTTGTCAACTTAAAATAAAGTAGATAAGAAAGCAAGCGGAAAGATGTTATATGAAAGTTTGAATTGGGTGTGAAAAAATAATTATTGTTTATTACGAATTTTTTATTATAATGCGCTCTGCTTAAACGTCAAGTAACCATGACTATATTCATTCATGAAAGGTTGCAATGCATTAATGTACATATGCACAATAGTAAACAAACGAAATAAATTTTTATAAAAACTTTTGTAATCATTCCATCAGTTTAAATTTATAGTCAGCAAAGCCATTAATTATCCATTTTTTTCTTCAAAATATTTATATCTTTTTCCATCATTTTACCCTTATCTTTATTTTAGCGCATATATTAGCCATAAAAAATTAACTTGTCTCCAAAAAGTTAATTAAAAAATACGTTGATAATTCGGGTACTGTTTATGCATTTTTCAGCGGGCATCCATTTCATGGTAGTCTGGGAATAATAACATTTTCAATGGTACTTAGTTTGTGGACTGAGGTGGGTGTTCTGTTGTCTGTGCGGATGAATGATTGTCCTTCGCGCCTTTCAATCCGTGATTTGTAGTTACGACGAAGTTCACGGAATTTGTGTCCAACCAAGAAATTGAACTCACGGTAATGTGTCTTGAACAATAAAATCGAATCAATCACTCGATGTGATGTTTTTTTTTGCCACAATGCATTTAAGGCTACCATGGTGTGTCAATACCTTTGTATTGTGGACACTGCATTATTGATGGAAACACGTATTGGTAACAATTATCGAACGTCAAACGCTTTTTTTCCAGTAGAATATAATTTTTCCAATTATTGCTAATTTCCATTCCTAAATATGTCTACCAAGTGTCAAAAAAGTAAACCACACATGATTCATATACAAATCAGTAAATGACATTTGTTAGTGTACATGTTCTGGATCCATGGTGGTCATGTTTAATTATATTCACTTATCCATAATTTTTCATACACAAAATGCTTTTTGCTCTGATAAACAACTGTGAAATGACATGCCCCGCTAATGTCACTTACATAATTGAAAAATTGAAACCCGTGTCAGTACACGCGGACCGCACGCGACTTGCATCTTGTTTCAATCAAAAGGGCTTATAATAATAACACTAATAATGTGTTCTGTCGCTTCGCTTTTAAATGTATTAGCCGTCTTAACACGATGAATGCGGTGTCCTTTCTCTTGATTCGTGTAAATTGATTTTCATAATGACTTATTTTATTTTTTTAAAGGTATTTTGCCTTCATTCTACACGGAGAAAAATATTACTGTATTTTCGTTCAAGAGCTGATGATACCAACAAAGAGCTGCTTTTACATATCGTGGCTATATATTTGCTCAAACCAAATTATGAGAAATACACTTTAGATTGACATGAATATAAAAAAACTGACTGTCAGTTTCGTGAAAAGTTGCAAACATTCTAAAACTTTGACATGAATAGATAGTGTCTGTTCTCGAGAGTGTTTAAATCGTTATCAGTAATTGTTTGCAAGCAGTTTTTAACAGAATAAAATTGCGTGTGTTTGAAAACTAATGTGTGTGTGTGTGTGTGTTTGTGCGTGTGTCTGTGTGAGTTTTGTTTTCGTGGAGAACAACTGAACAGAACATTAAATCCAGCTTCGTTAATGGTATATGGGTGCAGAATAGACTTCAAGTTTGTCACTTACTGGTTAAGGTTGTATTTATATTATGTCTTGCTGTTTTTGAGATAACTTGGTAAATTTTAATTTTGTTCGTTTCTTTTATGTAGCAATGATAAATATGTGTATTTTCGAGAATTTTCACAGATACATGCCATTATCTTTGTTAATTCGGATTTATACATTTGATTTTTTCTAGTGTTCCATATTGTGTTGTTTTTGTTAATGTCATGGCTAAATTTGTCACTATTCAAATATTCAAATTTTTTTGAAGTGCTCAGATATTGCTATTTTGTGATAGTGTTAAAATATATTGATTTTTTTGTATTCAAACATATTGATTTTAGTTTATTTAAATATATTGATTTTTGTGTATTCAGATTTTTGTGTCTTCAAATGTGATGTGCTTTGTGTATTCAAATATAATGAGTTTTTGTATATTCAAATACCTTGATTTTTGTCTATTTAAAGTTATCGAATTTTTAAATATATCGAATATGGTAATTGTTTGTTAGTATTCAAATATTTTAACTTGGCTGTTAGTGTTCACATCGTGGTGATTTTTTTTTAGTGTTAAAATATGGTGATTTTAATTTGGTTTTCCGATATGCCTATTTTTAAAATTGTTTTAATATTATTTATGCTAGCGTTGAAATATGATCATCTTTTGTAGTGTTCAAATATGAGATATTGTTTTTAATTTTCATATATTTTAATTCTTTGTTAGTGTTAAGACGTGCTGAAATGGTTTTAAGAAACTGGCTTTTATTGCAAAATCTCTACAAATATTATGATATAAAAGGAGTTAAACAATTCAAATTCTTGTTCAATAGGTCGGTGTAGTTTTTGGCCAAACAAAAGCTCTTTTCTGTACACGCAAAACTAAATTCTCTATATTTCTTAAAGGTTCCCCTGGTTACATGCGACAACTTGTCACATGTTTTATCCGTACAGCTTAGGCAAAGCTAGACTGGTTTTGTACTTCCAGAGAATATTTCGCTAGTGAAAATTGGGATATTAAATTAGGTGAAGCTTTTTGTCTTGTGATTTCTCTCACATAATTGTCTTTAGTAAAATCTTATATTACAATGTCGTTAATCTAAATCCAATTGAAGCACGTGATCTAAGACGGGTATTTAATATTACACTATTTCGCATAAATAGTACGAAGCCTTTAGTTCATTAGTGATTTGATCTTACGGACTATCGATCTGAAACTCATTTTTAGAGAAGTAGGCACCAATCAGCCTAATAAACGTTTTCATAAACATTTATCAAATAGATTTCTAACTTGAAGTTATCGATATTAAACGCTTTAGTACGAATTCGAAAGAGCATAAAAAATAGAAAAGTAATTAATTAAAAATTCTAAAAATGAATCAAATGCTAGATTCCATTTAAGGTTTGATGGATTTATATATCCTTAATCAGTTTGTCTTGTTAAAACATGTTCATGTCCAATATCACTGAAACGTGAATATATTCAAAACCAAAATGCGGGGTGTTTACATCTGTTGATAGTCAGACAATTCTTTTCCTCATACTGTGTGACGGGCTCTACAATACTGACGCCAAGAAAATTAAAAGACTTTTGACACGTGATACCTCAAGCAATTTTATGTTGTCTTAAAACGCATCGGATAATGAACATGTGGCATATAAGTCATTATTTACCTAGTTTCGTAAGGTTTTATCTTTAAGTTTTACTTGACGTTTGATGTGTGTATGGTTTCTTTCTAACTTGACGTTTGGGTTGAGTCATACATTAATTTTTGTAAGGGGGAATCTTTTGTATGCGATAAAGGTTGGTCACAATATCAGCCAATGGAATATACGATCTGTTGCTGTTTTCTTAGAAAAGAACGTTTACACACACACACACACACACACACACACACACACACACACACACAAACACACCTACCTACCTACCTGCATACATGCATACATACATACATACATACATACATACATACATACATACATACATACACAGAGACAGACATACAGACAATCAGACAGACAGATATATGCTCATCCCGATACTCACATTAAATGCGTGAATAATTGCACGATCGTGGTTCTGTTGTCGAAAGGGAAATATTCTTGTCATTTATCTGGAGACCATCTTAGAACTTGAATCGTTTGGCAAAAGCGATTTAAATATGACAATACAATTGAGATGGACTATTTATCAGTAAGTTTTTATTTCTCAAACTCAGCATTCTAGCTGACAAGTCAACAAAGTAAATTAGATTTACATCTTGAAAACGCTTAAAAATTATACAATCTGCAACTGACGAAGAAAAATACAAATTACTCATAAGCATGTTGCTAAACTCTCAGAAAATTAGATTATTAACACGTCTTTAATACGACTATTACATGCCATGAGATGCTGTTGGTTCATTTCATAGCGGTAATAGATTCAGGCCTATTTGAACATCTGATAATTGATTATGTCGTTAAAATTTATGTTTAGGAATAAAAACACATCTAGACTGATATGCAATGCTTATGTTTCAAAGAGCTAATTAAATATCTGTTGGCTATGTCATACAATCAATATTGAAGAAAAAAAAACGTAACGAGAAGTTGTTTCATTTTAACCTCAAAGCTGTCTCGCGTCGGATCGACTTTAACGTGATTTAAAAAGAAAAACGTCCAATTTTGAGATTACCAGTTATTTTGAAGTTACATATAAAGCAAACACATCTTCTTTTCAGAAGTAAGAGCGTTCACGTTTGTTTTAACTGTGAGAAATAAGTAGAGAAAGAGTTGAAACACCGAAATGTTTCATAATAGATTTACAAATTTCAATTACTGAAAACCTCCATGCTGACTCTGCAGGTTGAAAATAATGTCCTTTATAATTTAGTTTGCGATGTTCATGAACGTTAAAGAGAATAAACACAACAACATTAAAATAAAGCAAAAACATCAACCTTTCGTTTTCTTTCGAACGTATTACAAACCATATAAGATAGGGACAGAAATGTATGCAGTCAGAGGCTTCTTTTCACCAGACGCTTCAACTTAAACACTCAAACTGAGTTTTTGGTAATTAGCAATGAAGAAATTAATATAAATATCAAATGTTTAAAATTAGTGAGATCAATAATAGATAGCGAGGACAAATTATTTTAATCAATTATTTTAATGCATGGGGAAGATCTATTATTTAATTGTTGTTTATTCACTCAAGTTAATGAGTTCCGTTAATGCGGGGCACGGGGAACATTCACATGTTCTTTCGAACAGATATCACCGTGAGGAAAAGGAGATTCAATCTTTACTATGTTAATTCCAAAGAAAGTCGACGAAGAGCAAAAGGAAGAAAACAGGGTACACCCTTGCAAAGCCTTTTCAAAATATATAAAGACAAAGTTATTCGTGGGTGTATCAATAAAAATGATACATATTATATCTGTAGACATAACCACATAATGAAATGCAAGCTTTAAGTTTTCCATTTTTAAATATGGAATATTGTCCATGCAACGTTATTATTAACGCAAAAGGACGTATGTGTGAATACTATCATTGTTCGTGCGATCTTATAGGTGATAAATATGTGAGGGGATGGACTATTATCAAAACATTCAATACCCTATGTGACAGTGTCGTAATCATATTTGGTAACTCGAATACTGCTGTCGACAATCACTGAATACACTCATGAACAGATTAGTTTTCTTCAGCACATTGTGAAGTCCATATTAACATACTCAAATCTCGATATTTTTTTAACACACAGATTAAGTATAATATCCATACTGTACAACACAATGTGATATCTGTTTTTCAACACACTATGATAACCATTCTTTTATGACAAGCTGTGATATCCATATCTCTCAATACACCGTGATATTCATATGTTACAACACACTGTGATATCCATTTTTTCAATGTAGAATTATATCCATGCTTTCTCAACAAGCTGTAATATTAATATATTTTCCATGCGATGCCCACGTTGTTCAACACAGTGAATTCCATATTTTTTCAAGATACTGTCATATTAATTTTTAATATAAAAATTTTCGGCTAAAATATTCAAGTATTACTCTTGTAGGAAATGGTGGAAATTTAACAAATGTATGGCGTATCTATCAGACACATGATTTTTGGCGTTTAGTCGCTCACAAACACACGCAAGAATTAGGAAAATAATGTTCGCTCAAAACCGAGTATACTGTATAATAAGCGGAGACAAGAAATGAAACTGGGGAACGTAAACAAACACACCATGTTGCAATTCGGAACCATTTTCTTCCCCATAAAAAAAAATAAAAATTCATCACCAATAATGAGGATAGCGATTCAATCACGAAGAGTTTATTGAATTAAACAAAATAGATTTGGCGACATCAATCTGCAAACTAGTATTCCCTATTTTAAAATCTACAAACGACTATTGTATACGTTACATCTAAAAATAACAAAACGAAACAAAAATAAACAAAATAAGAAAATTAATATGCAAATATTTATAAAATATCCGCAGCCTTTTCTATTAAAAAATCCCGCATAATCATTGCCAGTATTGTAAATTATTAGCATATAACCCTAATCAGTTGTAATAGAGTTTACAGCAATTTAGACATTTTGTTTGTAATCTTTTATCCCGCCAACATCGCTTGTACTAGAGGGCCATTTATGTACGAGGCGCCGTAGAGGACAAAAGCAGGTCCAAAGAAAAAGTTGCAGCTGAAATTCTGATGTTGTATGTTGAGAAATCCAATATCACGTGTTGGGTCAAATTGCATGTCCTTAAAGTTCCGTTTTCTAGATCGAGATTTTAGTTTTTAAATGTTGAATTAATCAGTAGTAGTTTAAAGTTCGATTTCCTATGTCGACGTTTTTCAGCGTATATCTTGAATTACATAGCAGTGGTTGCAAATTCAATTTCATCATATGTCGAGAATCCCTAATTCACACTTTGTATGTAACTGTTTGTGATGAAAGTTCCATTTCATATAGCGAGTATTTAGATTTCATCTGTTGAATTTCACAGCAACGAGAAGCAGCCTTCTTGTTTAAAAATAACGCGGTCCGTTCACGACCGCGACTTTTAGTGAATAAATTCATAGTAATTCTCGACCTCTGATTGGTAACTTTCAAACTGCAAATGCATGAAATGTAATGGCGCCTCATAACTGAATACACGAATGATGTATCTTAATACTCGATATTATTTTGAATTGTTAAAGTGGATATCGCGTAACGTTACTTTTAACACCAACACATCATTTCACCATATAAAAATAACAATTCTAACAAGGACAATAAAATGTCCAACCACCGATATGTAATTCAACAGATACAATCTAAAACTCAACATTGGAAATGGAACTTTCAGCACAATCAATCTGATTCAACATGTTAAATTGAAACAGTCGACATATGACATTAAACTTTCAACAACCGCCGTTTAATTCGGAAGATACAATCTAAAATTTCGACATTGGATATCGAATTTTCAACCAGCGCTGTGTAATTCAGCAGACGAAATTTAAATACTCAGCATATGAAATGGAACTATCAACATAAACTCTTTGAACCAATGCGTATATTAGGAATTCTCGACGTCTGACATTGAAATCTCAACCACCGCCGTGTAATTCAAAAGTGACACAATCTAACACCTCGACATAGAAAATATAACGTTCAACCACTACTGTTTAATTCAACAGATATAATCTAAAATCTCGACCTAGAAAATGGAACTTTAAGGACAAGCATTTTTGTTACAACACGTGAAACTGGAATTCTGGACATATGACATTAAAATTTCAACGGCAACGTTCTGATTGGACCAGCTTTTGTCCGCCACGGCGCCTCATATATATGCACATGTGTACAACGTTCATTTTCCAGTCCCATGCCGTATAAAGAATTTCCGATCGTTTGTGGATTGTTCATGTTGCCAAAACCTATGCTTCGTAAGTCAGTTAATTACTCTTGGGTACATTGCTCCACATTTTCAATGCTGATGATGTTTCACTTTTGTTTGGGTTTAGTTATACTTTGTTTGAATACTTAGGACCTTTAGCAGTAGACGGTCTCGTTCATAAATGTGGATAAACAAAGGGAAGTAACTACTAAATCCCTTCAGTATATATTTAATGGGTTATCTTTCTTTTCGGCTTTTAATAACTGCCCATCGACATTGATATATTTTCATAATTTCACGGACCGTTATTTCAATATCTGGGTAAACATTAACATATATCAAGATATAGAAAATGTACGAGTTTCATTTCACTCAAAGAGATACAACTATGCATGTATTACGGATCTGGTATAAATTGCAGGAATCGTTGTCAAATGTTTGACACATATGCAAAGACGACTTATTTACTTGTCGTTTAAGTTGATTGGGCCATGTGACTTTTAACCAGCATAGGCAAAGCTATGCATTATAATTAATTCACACTCTTAAGAGTATTCTGATTACATTATGTTATTTGTCAATAAGTAAAAACATTTAATAAACTGCCACTAGAACAACAAATGTGTCCTTTATTAGCTACTTAGCATTGCAAAGTCCAAAACATTTAAAAGCTATTATGAAACAACCGCTATTAATGTACAGGGCAACAAAAATACACCGTCACCGCTAAGTTGTTGTTGTTGTAGGGTTTAACGCCATTTTTCAGCAGAAGATAGGCTATACATGGCGGCCAGTATAAATGGTGGAGGAAGAAACCGGAAAATCCCAGAAAGAACCACCAACCCACGAGAAGCTACTGGCAAGCTTTTCTCACATAACCACATTAGCCGCATCCGAGACTCGAACCCACGCAGACAGAGGTGAGATGGCAGTGATCCCTAACTGCGAGTGCTTTAGACTACTCGGCCACTCGGGGCCCCTCACCGCTAAGTAAGCACCCCTGCTATCTGGGGATGTTTTTAAAATCCAATTTTCGTTTATTATCCTTCCGCTGCACAGCTCTTTGGACACGTATGTATGCTAAAATTAAAAAGTATTTGAAACAAAAGGCCTTTTTAATTTGTTTTTTAATGACTTTTTATGGGCAATCTTATATATTTTTTAAAGTTAAATTCTTCATGAAAAGTGTGTTAAAATGTGTTTATTGAAAACGTTAATTTTCTCAAACGTTCTGGAGCACATCTGTTGCCAAATCATTAGTTTCGAAGGTGCGTAGTTTTGCATATTGTCAAGCTCTTTACTTTCGGAGGTAAGTAAATATTGCACTTAGTCCGTAATCCCATCAAAATAAAAGTGATCGGATTTGAAAAAGACCTGAATTTACGAAGTTTGGAGAGCATGCACAAATGTCTTCACACAATTTCCGTTCTACTCTCTAGTAGGAAACTTCTTACACATATCAGCAAGGGCCCCTCGAAGGGCCGAATCTACATTTCCCGATTCCAAGATAAGTCCATTTCTTCTTTTGAACTACTGAGCATTAAAACCATCTATGATATTCCTGTGAAACTCCAACATACCAAATTTGGTGACAAAACTATTTTCTGATGTTTAGGGCAAGATGTACACAATATTCAAATTTTGCTATCATGCTCTTTAACCTTGAACACCGTGTCATGGATGGAAAATAACTGAACGTGGTTTAAATAGCATCAAAATGTATGATAAATGTGGTTAAATCTATAATTGCCATCCGATAAAAAAAGCAAAGTTATTGAAGTGACACCATTCAAGGTATTTCATCAGATATATCCACAAAATGGGCTTGATTTAAATTCATTTATACTTCTCTCATCATGGTCTTAAACCATCACAGCTAAAAACGAAACTAACCGAGACATGACCTTTGACCTTAAAATCATCAATGTCATAGTGCTATCAATTTAGTTATGGGAATGCAAATAGTACAATGGCAGGCAAAATATCTCTTATGTAAGCACAAATGATTGTGTTAAGTTCAATGAAATACAAAAATGCAAGTAATAATGACATCTGACTTGACGCCAGGGTCATGTAAGTCTGGTTTTCAAAACTCCTTCACGAACGTGTTAATATGTTGGTGGTAATATCTGCATCATTTTCGTTTAGATACAGTCCTTCGTTTAGCAAATATGTTACCACTTTTTCAAAGTTTTGGAGATCGCATTGGCAGAATCATTTTTATTTAGGACAAACTACAACGAACGAGAAGTCTTACATTGAAAACCTTGTGCTGATATGATCATGCCTTCAAAAGGAATAGTCATAGTCCCTTGTGTTTTATTGTTACAGGTTAGACTCCTCCTTTTATTTGTAACGAACCCCTGTGGCCTAATACAAGCCCTTCCAAACCTCAAACTGGCACAATTTCTACAAATCAAGCTTCTGATAAGCTTGATTGAAGATCATTGTCTCTTCCTACGTGTACCTATTGCAAAAATTTCTAATTGCTGATTTGAAAAATAGGTATCATAATCAAGACAGACCTATTCCAAATGCTCTTATTTGTAAAAGGTCAAGGTCACGATCGTGTATTGAAAACACTGCATTTGTTGGGTCTAACAAACCTCAGTCTGATTTGATTGTGGAGAATTATGAACCATTCATATCGAAGGGTTCTATATCACTCTTGTGTGATTCGGCCAATCCTATCCATATTAAAATTTTAAGGGACACAGGAGCTTCTCAGAGTCTTTTATTGTCAAGTATTTTGCCTTTTTCTGAGAAGTCTACTTCTAATGAGAGTGTTCTTATTCAGGGAGTAGAATGCGGCTTTGTTAATGTTCCTCTCCATTGTGTAAATTTGTCATCAGACTTAGTCCCACGACCCGTGACAGTCGGAACAGTCTCTGTTTTACCCGTTGAGGGCATTGATTTAGTACTAGGCAACGACCTAGCTGGAGACAAGATTGTGATTAATCCACTTGTAACTGTCAAGCCGTGCTTGGATCAGAAAGTCAATCCAATTGACAACGAATCCCTGATTTATTCCCAGTTTGTCGAGTTACCAGAGCTATAGCAGAGAAATCGCTTGAGAATGATGTAGATAAGGAAAGTATTCCTTTAGCTGACTCATGTATTGGTCAGGCTTTTGATGAGGTCACTTTCACTCCTTGTTTGCATCAATCAGAAGGTATTGATCACAGTGATCCTCTTTAAACTAATAATTGTCTTTATTCTAATCAGAGTGATAAACGATAATCACTTATCGTCGAACAGGAAAAAGGTCATGAGATCTCCTGTTTGTTTCAAAGGGCCATTAGTGAAACTGAAGCTACTGAAGTCTCTGTCTGTTATTTTATTAAAAATGGAATTCATATGAGAAAACGGAGATCTCCCGAGGTACCTCCTGATGATGAGTGGTCAGGGAACTATCAAATTGTAGCTCCAAAACCTTACAGACAGGAAATGCTTGGTTTGGCCCATGAAACTCCTTTGGCTGGTCAATTAGGGATTTTAAAAACAAAAACGTATCACAAGATCTTGACTCACTTCTATTGGCCAAACATCAAAAGTGATGTTGGTAAATACTGTAGATCTTGTCATACCTATTGAATGGTATGAAAACCCAATCAGAAAATACATTAGGCTCATCTACAACCTATTCCTGCCTTTGACGAACCATTTGGTAGAATTATGGTAGATTGTGTTCGTCCCTTACCTAAGACCAAGTCAGGTAACCAATACCTGTTGACCATTATGTGTGCGCCAACAAGGTTTCCAGAGGCAATTCCTTTGCGGAATATAAAATCTAAAACAATAGCAAAAGCGTTGATAAAGTATTTTACTCAATTTGGCCTTCCAAATCTGTCCAGTCTGATCAAGGCACAAATTTGATGTCTGGAATTTTGCAGCACGTTATGTACGAATTATTCTGTCTATCACCCTGAGAGCCAAGGGGCATTATAAAGATTCCATCAGACTTTGAAAAGCATGATTCGATCATATTGTTTTGATACGGGTAAAGATTGGGATGAAGGCATTCATTTACTACTGTTTGCTGTTAGGGAATCAGTTCAAGAATCTTTAGGCATTAGTCCCTTTAAACTGGTTTTTGGACACACTGTGCGTGGACCATTGAAGTTATTGAAAGAGAAACTTCTTTCTAATGAAGATACTGAAATTAATCTTCTTGATATGTTTCCATTTTTAAGTATAAGTTGTCAAAGGCTTGTGAGGTCGCAAGAGCAAATCTGCCCTCTACTCAATCCAAAATGAAGTCAAGATATGATAAAACCTCGAAGGAAAGGAGCTTTCATCCTGGCGATAGAGTCCTGACTCTCTTGCCAATACAACAAAATCCTCTTCAGACCAAGTATTATGGTACACAGTTGAAAGGAAAGTAAATGATTTAAATTACATCATAAATACTCCTTGGAGGCGTACACAGAAACAACTCTTGTAACATATACATGCTAAAATAGTATATTGACTGAGATAGCCAGGTTAAACATGCAATCAATTTAGTTGTACCTGTCCTACTCAGTGAACATTTAAGTGAAGGAATATCATCGGATTCTACTAATATTGGAGTGACAACTCTTCAATAACGACAAATATGGACCAGAAACGTTCACATTTGCAAGAGCAAGAAAGAAATGAAATTAAATATTTCTTTTGAATATGAGCACTTATATCCAGATGTTCCTACAAGAACGAACACAATTTTCCATGACGTTGAAACTGTTAATTCCAAACCTGTCAAACAACACCCGTACATGATAAACCTTCTCAAACAGGAATACTTGAAAAAAGAAATTCAGCATTTGCTGAAAATTGATTTTATAGAGCCCATTAAAAGTGACTGGAGTTCACCATGCATACTTGTTCCAAAACCAGATAAAACTTTTCGTACGTGTACTGATTATAAGAAGGTGAATAGGCTGACAAAAACAGATTCATTCCCATTACCCAGAATCTATGACTGTATTGATAAGATTGGAAACGCCAAGTATATCATCAAATTTGACCATTCTGAAAGGAATTTGGCAAAATCCACTAACGGAAAGAGCAGACGAAATTCCAGCATTAGTGACTCCAGATGGACTTTACCAATATAAATTAATGCCGTTTGGGATAAAAGGGTCGCCAAGTACTTTTCAGCGTCTCATGAATATGATTACCTCTGGTCTAGACAATTATGATGTTTACTTGGATGATGTCATCAAATACAAAGACACCTGGAAAGAACATTTAGCAACAATTCGGAAATTCTTTGACAGACTCACAGATGCATGTTTGACAATTACTTTCTCTAAAAGTGAGTCCTGCCGTGCTAGTGTAACTTTTCTAGGACATATCGTGGAACATGGACAAGTTAAACCAATAGACACTAAGGTCAAGGATATCTCTGAATTTCCCGTGCCTGTTAATAAAAGAAACTGATGCGATATTTAGGTATGGCTGGATAATATCGAAAATATTATTCCAATTTTTTTCTATAATTGCTAAACACCTGACAAATTAATTGAGTAAGAAAAACCAGTTCATTTGGACTGAGAAATGTCAGGAGGCTTTTGACAAGCTAAAAGCCATACTTAAAAATTCTTACAGCTCCAAAGTTCAGCCAGTCATTTAAACTGTATGTTGATGCAAGTGATGCTGGGGTTGGATTCAAGAAGATGAAAATGGTATTGATCACCCAGTGTGCTATGTTTCTAAGAAATTACATGAGCATCAAAGAAATTATTCAACAATCGAGAAGGAATGTTTGGCTATGATATTGGCATTACAACATTTTGAAGTTTACCTGCTAAGGTTGAGTTTGTTGTTACAGGAATATAATCTTGACATCAATCACATCAAGGGAAAAGATAATTTTATAGCAGACGCACTTTCCCGTGTATAACAATATATTATTTCATGTACACGGTGTTTAATTTATAAGAGTTTTTTAAACCTCATGTATAATTAGTCTGTGGTGAAAGAAAGCTTTATCATATAAATCTTTCCTTTCTTTATGGGGGAAGTGTTATGTATATTTGATTTAATTTATATCTGATTAAATTTTTACTTTTTAGTTTCATTGTATGTCAAAATAATGTAGTTTCGTTTACTAGGAACTCGATACTTTTCCAGAAAATAGTTTGACCTTGACTTTTTATGTTTGTAAACACATAAAGCTGAGCTAGTTCCCGACCTTAATTAAAAATTAGTAACAGTCACGTCAACAAATTTTTTAAATAAATAATTTCATTGTGGGAATAAAATGAGTGAGATTGAGACTGTATTGAATATGTAATCCTAGGCTTGTAAATAGTATTTAGTGAAGTAAACAACTTTTTCTCGGAGTAAAATTATTTGTTCTTGTCAGGGCCCTGCTGAGAGTACGTGATGTAAACATGATCACGTGACCCTTATCCGGGCATCTGTTTTGTCTAATATTCAAGTTTTAAACCATTGCTTAGAGAGATATATCTCAGTCGGGCTTCTATACACTGAGACGTTAAGGTGTTTCTTTTTTGTGTTTTTTGGGGAATACATTTTAACGTTTATTCAGATTGTTTGCTATTCTAAAAGATTAATTTGTTTTTCTGGAAATATTTTGAGTGTTAATGCAGAAGGCTTGAACAAACAACTTTCATTAATTCAAATACTGGATTATTTCTTGTGTTTCTACAAGGAACTGTAGACTTCAACACAGTACAGGATACAGCATACGTCATAGCCTTCAATCTTGGATTCTTCGTCGGGACTCGAACTTGAATTCATTTGAACATTTCATTATTAGGACTTCTAAGTTCGTACTGTTTTCATTTCTACAGTATTTTTTCCAGGAAAATAAATTGTTATATTTTTCAAAGCTTGTTGTTTTCACTCTTTCTTGTGTTACTGTTTATTCGAGCCTAAACACGTAACAATACTTAGAGAAGGAGTTGTGAAAACAAGACTTTAAAACTTTCCGTTATTGCGGTGTTATTGGATGTCGGTCACCATTGTCACTGAGAACTAGCTAGCCTTGGGATGAATGTGATGTGTAAAGATTAATGTTAGACTTTACAGCAGTTTAGAAGGAGGAGCGATAACAACGACGAACAACAGGGTATTCGTTCAATTTATCCTGTCTATAACCAAAGCCAAAAGTGTATTTAAAGTTTACTACGAATATTTCTTTATCTCTACTATTACATTTAAAGTGTATGTACTTTAAAGATAACACTAAGTCTACATAATGATAGAATTGATAAATATGTAGCAATTGAATCTCTAAGAATTATTCTTTGTGGTAGATTCATTTTTTTCCCGGTCTCCCGTTACATTTTAGTGATCGTAGGGAGTCAGTGTTGGCAAGCTATTTCTCAAACCGAGTAAATAGTTATTTCCTAGGAGCAGGCAGCATACTGTAAAGCATTCTCAAGACCTTAGGTCAGCATAGATTAATTTCGTAAAATAGATCCTCCATAAGTTTTTAACATAGAGAATCGTCTGGACATTTTAGATATACGTGTTTATGAATTTGAGATAGGTATAATTCTTTGTATTAGCTGTTTATGTCGTGTTTTGTATTGCATGGCGGGAAGTACTAATATTCGGCACGGAAACAACGAGGGACAAGGCAAAACAAAACAAAAGCAAAAAAAAAAAAAAAACACCCCCCACCCCCACCCCCCACCCAAGAAAACAAAAAAAAAAAAGTACATGCATGTGTGAACTTAGAATTTTGATGATTGTGGTTACTAAGTGATTAGGAAAATATTACTGTAGTATGTACGCGTTCAAGAACCGTTCAGTTGACAACAACTGTTGTTTTGTGGTCATTGGAAATAGGGGAAAACGCGGACTATAGAGCCACCCACAGATAGGTATTTGATTTGTTCGGTTTGAGACGCATTAGGTGAAACAAGAAAGATATTTATGTTGGCAGCAGAGAGATTGTAATAACTTTATGTTATTTATTTTCTCGGTTATGGGTTTTGAAGAAACAAAGAACTAAAACCAGGTTATTTGATAAAGCAACTGGAAGAAAAACTCTTCGTTTAGAAAGTTCAAATCTTCCTTGATAATTCGCTTCGCGCGTCTCAACTATTATTGCTTGAAAGAAGATCAATATTTTTTTATGTAATGTCTATTAAAATGGAGATGATATAGTTAAAGCTTATCACCGTCAATAGTTAACTCATCAGTAATTTCAGTAACAAGATTCAAACTCATGACAAAACTTAATTACTAATTGCTTGGAAAGGCGTCGATAGACGATATGTTTTCGTCGTGCTGACACTGGATCTGGTGAAATTTATGGGTTAGACTTTTCCGTCTGCGTAAGTGTGACAAAAGTATTATTGAATGCACCCTACAGATGCAGGAACTGAATCTTCCGTGATATTTTGCGGGGATCTTTGGTTTGTCATCGTATTATTCTGGCTGAAACAAGAGCAACCCAACAAAGGGAAGTTATCACTCGAGGATGGGTGGTGAATGTTGGATGTCGAAGGCTATCTGCAGAGGCGGTACTACAGCCTCTATCACTGTTTCGTCATAAAACGAAAATACTTGTCGCGAGAACAGTCGTTAAAACGACTGATGGAACGGTGCCAATACGGTGGCTGATTGCTATAAAATGCATAGTAAATTTTGCAGGCTGGTGTTTCGCTGCTATCAAGCTAGTGTGTTCCACCACGGATTCTAACGCCAGTCTACGTTTACATGTGTTTAAGGTATTCGAGAGATTAAGTAGCCCTTTGACACTGATCCAACTGAAATCCAGCAAATTTACACTCTGTGCGCCAGAGTTAGTGTATTTTGATCATATCGAATGAGCTGCAAAAGTTGACACCAATCTTGAAAAAGTAGATGTTGTAAAGAAATGACCCACTCGAAAATCATTTACTGTGATATGGAGAATATTGTGTTTTCCAGGTTATGAAAAAGAATGCAGTTTTCTGCTAGATAGATGAGCATCACATCATTCGAAGAGTTACCTAAAACACCTTCCTCAGCACCTTTGTTGGTTGTACCCGACCTCTGTTGTCCCTTCATACTAGATAGAGTAGAAGCGGCCCTTTCCCAGAAAAATGACAGGAAAGAAAAGGTGATGGCTCAGGCTAGTCAGTGCCTAGACAAGATGCAATGCTAGCATTGTGTTACTCTTCGTGAGACGTTGGCTATATAACCTTGTGTTTGAAATTTCAAAACCAATGTCTACGGCAGAAAATTAAAAGTGTACTGTTCACAGTAGCCTGCGGTGGCTCATGAACTTCAAAGAGCCGGAGGGACAATTGGCCCGTTGATAGGAACAGCTATCATTATATGATTTCGTGATAGAGCCCCGACCTATGTTTCGCCATGCCAGTGCTGATGGTTTAAGCCACTTGCCCTACAAAGATTTTAAATACTCTAGCAAAGGTACTGTGAAATTCTCGCTAACAGCTGTACAGTGATATTCATTTTTTATAAATGTAGAGGCAAGACACAACTTTGTCCAGAATGATCTGTTCTGTTGGGGCACGGCAGCGACCCCTTTCGTGAAGACGTATCTGGACACAGTGGTGAAGCCAGGGCCTTATGGGGAGCGTACTTGTTAATGGAAACGTGATGCTCGTGAGAGTTAGACTTGGTCGTTCTGGCAAGCCAGTTAAAAGTTTATCGTCGTTCCTTACAGTTGGTGGCGGGAAGTCGTATTGCAGTGCCATGATGGAGCCGCCGGGTGTGGGGTGGTTTTGGGTGGGGGTGGGTGGGTCGGTGGATAGTTTGGAGCAACACATTCAGAAATGTAAGCCAACGAAACTGCCGACATGATATTAGGAGTGGCATGCGAGATCACTGTATAATATGCTCCGTTTGCGCTTCGCCCATCCACAGGGCATAACGTTTGGTGAAGCAGAGGAGCTCGACCGTTTAGTACCTCTTTCAAGGACAGAGGAGAGAAACGTATACGTTCTTGTGATTGGAGATCATTTCACCAAGTGGACTGAGGCTCTACCTTTAATTAATTTTGAGGTCACTAAAGTTGCAAGAGTGCAAGAGCGTTGTTTGACAATTTTATTTCTAGATTTGGCGTGCCTGGTATGCTATAGTCTGACCAAGACCAACAGTATCAGAGGGTTATATTTAATAAACTTTGTTTCATGTTTGGGACTGAGAAAGCGCTAACGTCACTTTATCGTCTGCAATGCAATGGGATTGTGGGACGATACAACCGAACTATGTGCTAGATGCTAGCTACATACGTTGAAGATAACGGGGACCAGTATCTTCTTCCTACAAACATGGCCTATTATGCATTTTAGCATGCTTCTTTCTGATTCATATCTAAGAAGCTGACGTTGAGTCAGATCATTTGGTTGGAAAAACTACATTTCTAATTTTCTCGAAACACTATCTCAATTCGTGTCAGAATATAAGAAGGAAATATGGGAGGTCAAAGAGGAAGCGCAATAGAAATTAGAAACCACTGTTCAGCATCAGTAGGCCACTCATGATCTCAAAGTTCATGGTCAGTCTATCGGCCATGGTGACCTTGTCTGGTTAAACGATACTCTGAGAAATAAAGACAAATCACCTAAGCTGCATGTCAAATGGACTAGACATCTACATTGTTAATAAAATAACGGATGTCATCTCAAGAAATGATCATACTTCACTCTTCACTTCAATCAATCAAAACCATACTTAGTACGACCTGAGAGTGATCATGAACTTGACATCAGCTACATATAATGTTGTGGTTGATGAGACATAGGATGAAGAGTAAATGTCGCCATAGCCCATTACGGTTTCAAGAGTCCAAGATAAACTAACATCAGAACGGAAGCAATGGGAGAACCAAGGAATCTCTAGCCGATGCTATGTTTGGTCGGAGAGCCAAGATAGGTAAGCTTAGGAGAGGCTACAACAATGAGTTTGCGTGAAATTGAAATCTTAGTTTCCTCTTTTAGCTTTTGTTGTTTTAGGTTTCTCATAAATTAATTGACAGTTAAAGAATAATACTAAGGATCGGCAATGGCTGAGTCTCAGTGGCTGTCGAATAGTTGGCTACGTGTTCTACCTTTGTTGTAGATTTTATAATTATAATATGTCAAGGTGGATGTCTTTTTGTGCCGGTGTTTGGTAAATTGATTGGGATTTATCATATGCAGTATTAACTTCCAGAAGCATTGTTTAGAAGCCGCCTGCTTGCTGCTTGGAGCAGGAGTTGCGCAAAATAAAACTGGTGTGCCTTTAGAGAAGCAACCTAAACATATCCATTGATGTTTAAATAACTGATTGGAATCTTTCGCATTTAGTGTTTTTGTCTTAAGAGTCTATAAGAGTCAGATGTAAGAGTGAAATGTAACATGTGAAGTTTTGGTTGTTTAGATGACAGTGAACAGTTTTCTGTCACTCTAGGATTTATATATTAATGTTGATGTGGATGCGAGGATGCTGTGTGAGCTAGCATGGTCTGGTGGCGATAATATATTTAGTGCCGTTTGGTTTAGGCGCTTAGGTCCTACGTGACTTGTGGGTTTTAGCAGAACTGCGTCGTACGCGTTATTACAGTATCTGAAATTTCGTTGTGGCAAGCAGGGTATGTGTAAACTTTCATTATTGACAGGTCAAAGAGCTGTCTGTTGAGAAGTGTTACTTTGAAAACTGTTGGATACCAGTATTGTATCGGTAATAGTCTACTAAAGTTTTGATCATGCACAGATTGAAGAATCAGCTTGGGAAGATCAGTGTTTATTAAGGAATCTATGAGAGACTTCCCATAATACACGAAAGCCAATTAGAAGCATCGATCGATGGATCGTCGCAATGACACGTTTGGAACTGATTTGTTTGTGCTGTTGCCTATCCTTTATTATGTGTAATAATCTATTTTATATTATTTTCGAATGTGACCTCAGAAGTAGGGCTTCTTGCTTCGGCCTCAGAATGACGGAATGGTTCGGTTTAAACAGCTGCGTGTGTGCTATGCTTTTTTAAAATAGAAACACCTTGAAGGTTTTACTGGATAGTTTCGCATTTTGACACCTCCCTAATTTTTAAGGTAGAAGGCATGCACCTAATTATGATAAGCCTAGCATTCATAAATTCACACTGAAGCTAAATATGTAATATAGTTTAGTTTTACTTTGAGTTAGGCTTGAAATTGGGTTGGCTTTTCTGGTGACTGTCTGTCATAATTAGACTAGCTTTGGAGATCAAATGCGTAACTTGGGCTGCAAATGAACAGCCGACTTGGCCTACGTGTTTACGTATGTCTTCTATAGAGGGGGCAGGGTCCAGGTTTTATGTACAAATTTAATGCCGCAATCAGCGACCTAGTATAAAAAATCATAAAAAATCAAATACACAAGTGAGGTCAAAAAGGTCCATATTTTTAGATACCTATATTAAAACAAAGCATAACAATAGTATTCACTTGACCAGAGAAGTCAATGACAGTTCATAGCAGAAGAGGTTTATGCACCCCAACCCCTATTTTATACCTGCATTTTTCACATCCAAATGCCATTTTTGACAGCATGTAGTGCTCACAGTGCAAACGCAAGCCCTTTCCCTGGATGAAAATTTTGAAAAACATTGTCTACTAAATAGTTTGATGCAATTCAGAATAGTTGTCATCCGAGCCGTTTTTGAGATACTCTAGTTGCCTTGAACCCACGTGTCTACTGCTATGGGAGGCTAGCTCTTCTTCCTAGCCAACTATTGGTATTTCACTATCAACATACTGCAGAGCAACTATGGAAGGTGTACATGCCTGACAGCAATTTTAAGAACAACACAAGCTCAAAACACCTAGTTCACAAATATATCCATATCTATAAACAGTAAACAATAATAGCTGAAAAAGTCACACCATAGCCTGAAGTTAAGAAATTTGCCAGGGGCCAATATACGAAACTGGACCCTGCCACCTTAAGGATTTGGCTCAAAATGGTTTATGTCAAAAGTTGTGTACATATCACATATTTAGACATTATCTAGTACAATGGTATAAAGGAAAACTTTTTGTGCACAAAACTAAAAATGGTATTATGTTTTTAAAAAAGTTACCTTTTGCGGCAAAAAGCACTGCGTTATTTACACTGTGAATTATGACTGACTGCATTTCTTGAAAGATTTCAAATTGTTTGCAACCTACAATGCTCTTGGTCTTTGTTTACCACCATAGCATCAGTACAAAATCAAAATTCCTTTACAATGTTTCGTGAATGTCAAGAAGAGATCTGGAAGTTATAAATTTTAGGAGGGAATAACAGAAATGCTATGTTAGGTGTCAGTGACAGAAGTGAAAAGTTTCTCTAAACTCTTCTAGCAAACTTAAAGAAATCACACATTTAAGTAAATCATGTGCTTTAGAAGTACTCTTAGATTGATATAAAAGAAGTGGTTCCTAACTTTTCATTATCATTCTGGAGATGCTAATAGCAACATCAGTGTTGTGTCAGTGCATATTGTGGGGGGGGGGGGTAATCGCAACACAAGTCTAGCTAGTCTGGAAAAGTCAAAGTTTAATCAATTAACATTAGACAATGCTGGAATATTGATATACTGATGTGTAGGACCCTAAAACTTACAAAGAGTGACATATCAAATAAATTCATTGATACACAGCCAATGAAATTGACCATACATATACAAATTACTCAATACAGTTTAACAGAGAAATTTCTTCTCAGACACCAATTTACTTACAAATGACTTTAATGTTTTCTGGAGTTTACAAAATCATAGTAAATAATAAGATAAGGTATAGAACAAATATTTATAGTGGAAAATCCAGTTAAAGGTAAAAAGCATATCACCGGCTTGGCTTTTGATAAGCACGTACCATAAAACAACTTCTGCAGAAGCTAAGTCTGTCCGTCAAAGTCACTCTCTTGTGCACTTAGATCAGAATGAGTATCTGGATGAGATTGAAGCTATTGTTTCTTTCAGCATGACTAACCGATTAATCCTAATCTCTTACTATGCAAACTGACACCAGCAAAAAGAAAAGAAACAAGTGATACTGATGTACTTTTAACATTCAGTGAAAACATAAGACTTTCAGAGGAGAAACTGTATGTGCATTGTCAAATGCATGAAGCTGCCACTTAATTTTAAGCTTTTCCCCCTTTGTTAACTGAACCTAGAAATTTCAAGATATATACATAACATTCAAACATTTTCTATTATCACCCAAGTGTTAGATATGAATCTCTTATGTCAACTTCAGAGTGGGTCATGAAGGTAGAAACTATGTCGGTGTGCTAAAACTTTCATTCTTCTCACCAAAATATAGCAAGTAATATGCCATATGCATCATTATTTCTAAGACCGTTCCACTGGTGACATTCAATATTCACAACAGTATGTTTATGTATGATTCCTCTGAATTCTATCTGCTCCTGTGGAGTTAAATTACTTTAAAGAATACATGTTGACATGCTATGCAATTGTTTAGGTGTGTCTGTATTGAAATGTGAATAGTATTCATAAAAATAGAGGTGCAAAACCTTGACAGCTACAGAAAGTGGAAGACAATACATTATGGTTACCATTTTGTTCCCATATTTAGTAAGTTATATCCAAAATATGCTATTTTGTCATGATGTAAACAGTTCTCACATGGAGGTACAAAACACAGTTACCTCCCTCTCCAAAGAACATCACATACAACACTAAGTAATATATGGAAAAAGGAAGGAGATATAATAAAGCTAATGCATAAAAATTATTTAAATATACACAAAGAAACAGAAAAGTATAATAGATGTGGCTGACTGCACCATCAAAAAATGATCAATTTTCCGTAAGGGGGCAGGGTCCAGTTTTTATGTACAAATTTAATGCCGCAATCAGCGACCTAGTATAAAAAAATCATAAAAAATCAAATACACAAGTGAGGTCAAAAAGGTCCATATTTTTAGATACCTATATTAAAACAAAGCATAACAATAGTATTCACTTGACCAGAGAAGTCAATGACAGTTCATAGCAGAAGAGGTTTATGCACCCCAACCCCTATTTTATACCTGCATTTTTCACATCCAAATGCCATTTTTGACAGCATGTAGTGCTCACAGTGCAAACGCAAGCCCTTTCCCTGGATGAAAATTTTGAAAAACATTGTCTACTAAATAGTTTGATGCAATTCAGAATAGTTGTCATCCAAGCCGTTTTTGAGATACTCTAGTTGCCTTGAACATACGTGTCTACTGCTATGGGAGGCTAGCTCTTCTTCCTAGCCAACTATTGGTATTTCACTATCAACATACTGCAGAGCAGCTATGGAAGGTGTACATGCCTGACATCAATTTCAAGAACAACACAAGCCCAAAACACCTAGTTCACAAATATATCCATATCTATAAATAGTAAACAATAATAGCTGAAAAAGTCACACCATAGCCTGAAGTTAAGAAATTTGCCAGGGGCCAATATACGAAACTGAACCCTGCCACCTAGAGGTAAATATTTAAAAATCGAGATGGTGGAGGGTCATGAAAAGTATGCTAATTTGTTATAGTACTAGTGAACTTGCTTCATGCATAAGGCACACATTCTTTTAGCCGCCTTGTCACAGGAACATATTCAAAATAGCTCTTTGCTGTAAAAAATGAATGTAAAAAAAGGTTTGGTGGCAGTATTGGTTCAGTATAAAAGCCACCAGTTGCAAGAGGAATTAACCTGATTGCCTTAGTCAAAATTTCACATGCATACGTTCAACAAAAAAAATTTCTGCAATATGCCATTGTCAGATGAAACACCGTCACTTGATACATTTGGTATAACGGTACCAACTGTACAACCCCAGGTGGGCGGAGCTTAAGATGTAGGGAACATTGTATTCAGAAATAAACACCACCACTAGCTGTGATTGGTGCATTATGTAAGAGTTGTACTTTATGTTATGCTTAAAAAAATGTAAGCCCTTTAGCAACATGTGAAATTATGTTAGTTCATATATGGATCATATGTTATAGTTCTTATGATTTGTTTTAAATGTGGTACACATGGCTGAAAAATGTCTGTTGTGACTAGATAACTCTTATCCCTGTCTAGTCCCAGCAGGGTTATCTCTCTTAAAAGCAATGGAGTACCTGATTTTGTCCTTGTCAAGTTGACAATCTAACACTGTTCTCTATGACAGTCTGTGACATGCCTGCTGAAGTAGGATAGAAAGTATATTTATTTCACAAAACATTAGCATTGAGGTCTATAGAAAAACAACAGGTACCGTGATACCTATCGTCACTTGATATATTTGAGCAGCAGTGTATCGCGTCATGTTTCTTTGTCGTCGTTTTGAGGCAGCTTGTGACTGGTAAAGAGGATGTGATGTCGAAGGCTTGTCAACATTAGGAAGTTAACACTGTGCGACGGTTTGTGGAAAAAAATGTTGGGCAACCAATACAAATGGGCATCGTTTTACCAGCATTATCTTCAGCAGCCATTCAGTGGAAAAAGGCAAACGTGGCGTTTGTAAACAGGTGACTTCTGAAGGCTGATACAGCTCTCAAAACTTTGTTCAAGACAAATGTGTGTACTATGAACGAAATAGCAATAGCATTGTAAAACGTAATATTATCATTATTATTGTTTCATATGTTTTATTATTAGCAGTAGTTTGACAGTTACACTACCAACATACATGTATCACTGGACAACAAATTTTTACAAAAGTCATGTTACTGAAATAAAATTAGTCAATTCTTATCAATTTTTATGTGCTGAACACGAATATGACAGTCAAATTGCAAAATTGGCTCTAGTTTTTTTGTAATCTGCAAGAAATTAATGTTTACATAACGAAATGCATTCCAATAGTAAAAGGTCAACTGTAATAGCCTACCTATAAAAAATCAAGTCATTGACTACATCTTAGATTTCTTCGCCTGTCTCTTGTACAGCTGTTCGGGAGCATCTCTGAGGAGTGTCCAGCAGTAGTCAGCCAGCATTGTAGTGGACCATTTTCCCTGGTATCTTTGTTCCATTGTTGCGATATCTTGATGAAAACGTTCGCCGTGTTCATCACTAACAATACCACAGTTGCTAGGAAAGAAATCCAAATGGGAATGAAGGAAGTGAATCTTTAGAGACATATTGCAGCCAAGTTTCTTATACTTCATCAACATGTCTTCTACTAGTTCCTTATAGTTTTCTGCCCTAACATTTCCGAGGAAGTTTGTAGAAACTAGGCGAAAAGCATTCCATGCTTGTTTCGCGTCACCTTCCAGCAAGTTGTTGAACCGGTCATCTTTGAAAAGCTCTCGAATCTGAGGACCCACAAAAACTCCCTCTTTAATCTTTGCTTCGCTGAGTCGAGGGAATTTTTCATGCAGGTATCGGAATGCTGGCAAAGTCCGGTCAATGGCTTTCACGAAGTTCTTCATCAAACCTAGTTTGATGTGAAGGGGTGGTAGCAAGATTTTCTGAGCCTCAACCAGAGCTGGGTGTTGGATATTCTTCTCTCCAATGGCTACATTCTGCCTGTGAGTCCATTCCTTCCTCATGTAGTGCATTTCCCTTGCTCGGCTATCCCACTCGCATAAGAAACACATGTATTTTGTATATCCTTGCTGCAGTCCCATTAAAAGGGCAACTACCTTCAAATCACCACAGAGGTGCCAGCTGTACTTGTTATACTTAATGGAATTCAGTAGCTGCCTTAAGTTATCGTATGTCTCTTTCATGTGGACAGCATACGCTACTGGAATAGATGGAAGAATGTTTCCATTGTGCAAAAGCACAGCCTTGAGACTCAGTTTCGAAGAGTCCACAAATAGTCTCCATTCTTGTGGGTCATGAGTGATTTTTAAAGCATTCATGAGGCCCTCAATATCGGAACAGAATATCAGATTACTTTCCTTTCTGAAGAAAGGCTCCAATTGCTGGTGGCGCTTTCGATATGCAGTAATTGTGACATCTTCTTCTAGAAGATTCCATTGTTGGAGTCTTGATCCTAGCAATTCTGCCTTGTTCTTTGATAAGTCCAAATCACGAATCAGGTCATTTAGTTCTTCCTGTGTTATTCTGTGTGGGGTTGATGATGCACCACAGTGAAAATCTGGATCACTGCATGCTGATGGACCAGGAGAAGAACAGGTCGACTCACCTTTGTCTTCGTCAGATGAATCAAGAGAATATTCTGCTGGAGGTTCTGGAATAGGAAGTCCCTCACCATGTGGAACTGGTCTCAATGCAGACGGAATGTTTGGGTAGACTATTCTCGACTTCTTTCGCTTCGTTATTCCGCCGGAAAGAGGAGGAACCAAGCAGAAGTAACAGTCATTTAGGTGGTTGCTTGGCTCTCTCCACACCATTGGGACTGCAAACGGCATTGATGACCTTTTGCAATTCAACCACTGTGAAAGCTGTGTTGTACATGTAGCACAGCATATATGCGGAGCCCAAGGCTTGTCTTGGTCACCAACCTTGCATCCGAAGTAAAGATGATATGCCTTCTTCACTTGAGAATTGATACTTTTCTTCTGGTTGGCAAATGTCACTTCCCCACAAATATAGCAAAAATTGTCCGCGGTATTAACACACTTTCGAGGCATTACTGTTCTTTATTGTACGTAAATGGACAAAATAATAAGTTTTACGTAACAGTAGCTTGAACTGTCTCGCACAACGTCTAAAATATTTTAAATGCTGAACCTATCTGATTGGGCTTTATATAGTACACTGCTTACGTCAGCTTCAGCAGCCGCCTGGCATTAGTATAATAGGCCTACACATGTATAGTACACTGCTGACGTCAACTTACTTCAGCAGCCGCATGGCATTAGTATTGCATTGCATCAGAAAATGATGCAATCAACTGTGGATGATGTGAGCATGATGGTATTATGCAATGTTACATCATTATTCCGGATGTTGCTGCAGTCCTACTGGAGAAATTTACACAGTGAAACATAGAAAATGAGGTATATGAATATCTTCAAAACGAGAGCCAATACAAATTTTTCACGGTTATATTCGTGTTCGGCACACCAAAATACTACAGATTAGGGCCTTTTCAAGTCAGTAATGATTTCACTGTTGACCAGTGTATTTAGTTTAGGTATTTAGCAACAATTAAGAATACTACAACTGTGTGCATTTACTTACTTATCTTTGTATGCGATTTACAGCTACTGTGCAGCTGTTCGCATCACGGAAATTATCACAGCTGAATAATTAGGAAAGATTCTATTCGAGGCCCTCCTGAGAGCATTTTAAAATTTGTTGACTGGTCATTGTGAGTGGCTCCGATGGGGAATTGACATGGGAGGGCCAGCAGTATTTTGACAGTTAGTGACTGCTGGATTTAGCAATTGATGGAACTTGTTGATACAGAGATAAAGAGAACGCTGCTCACTACTGGTTGTATGTCAAGTGAGGCTACGACATTTGTATTCACGGTTGTTCAGTTGTAACCAAGAATCCTTGAGTTTTGAACTTTAAAAATTCTGGCTAATTCTTCGGTAGACAATTGATAGATAACAATAAATGCATTTATCTGTCCATCATAAAACAACTTTATTTAATTCTTATTCAATCCTGAATTATGGCTAAATGCAAAGTATTGTATTCCTTTGTATACGAAACATCACACGTTCATGCTTTTACAAAAGTATTTTCAGTTTTACTGACATACTCTTTTTTAGATGCGCGTGAACTGAGAACTTAGAAAATGTCAATTCAATTAATAGAATTTTAATAATTCGTAAATCACAAATTTGCTTGAAGATACAAAATACAAAATTGGGTCAGACAAATTAGATACATAATTTAAAATTGGGTCAGACAAATTAGATACATAATACAAAATTGGGTCAGACAAATTAGATACATAATTTAAAATTGGGTCAGACAAATTAGATACATAATACAATATTGGGTCAGACAAATTAGATACATAATACAAAATTGAGTCAGACAAATTAGATACATAATACAAAATTGGGTCAGACAAGTTAGATACATAATACAAAATTGGGTCAGACAAATTAGATACATAATACAAAATTGGGTCAGACAAATTAGATACATAATACAAAATTGAGTCAGACAAATTAGATACATAATACAAAATTGGGTCAGACAAGTTAGATATATAATACAAAATTGGGTCAGACAAATTAGATACATAATACAAAATTGAGTCAGACAAATTAGATACATAATACAAAATTGGGTCAGACAAATTAGATACATAATACAAAATTGGGTCAGACAAATTAGATACATAATACAAAATTGAGTCAGACAAATTAGATACATAATACAAAATTGGGTCAGACAAATTAGATACATAATACAAAATTGAGTCAGACAAATTAGATACATAATACAAAATTGGGTCAGACAAGTTAGATACATAATACAAAATTGGGTCAGACAAATTAGATACATAATACAAAATTGAGTCAGACAAGTTAGATACATAATACAAAATTGGGTCAGACAAATTAGATACATAATACAAAATTGAGTCAGACAAATTAGATACATAATACAAAATTGAGTCAGACAAATTAGATACATAATACAAAATTGGGTCAGACAAGTTAGATACATAATACAAAATTGGGTTAGACAAATTAGATATATAATACAAAATTGGGTCAGACAAGTTAGATACATAATACAAAATTGGATCAAACAAGTTAGATACATAATAAAAAATTGGGTCAGACAAATTAGATATATAATACAAAATTGGGTCCGATTAAATAGATGATACTGGAATAGGATGATATTAAGTTCTTTACTGAAATATGTACATCCTCTTACTTACCTCACCGTTTACAACCAGTATGGATAGTACATTTGCAGAATTGATCTTTCAGAGAGTGGTATGCTATAATCTGTTTTAAAATATGTTTCCTTCAAGAATTTTCAAATCGAAAGTAAATTCGAGTTAGAGTTTAAGGTGATACTCAGTGGCGCTCTAAGGTTTTCTAGCAGACCACTTGAACATTGCTGAGGGTCTAGGTAGACTACTTATCATTCTTTCCAAATGTAGATTGTACCGTTAGCCAATCCTTTCCCCTGAATACTTGAGAATAGCTATGGTTTAGCGGGTCTTATTTTCCTTACGATTATTCGTGTTAGACTGGTCTATAAATTGTCTCCGATCTGGTCATTGGAGTAAGGTAATACACATTTATTTTCTGCATAACCAAAATGGCCTCTTCACAGATAAAAACGAGGGTAGAAAATAATTTTCAAAGATAAACTGTATCGTATTTTAAAAGTTGTGAAGTATGGTTGTGACGAGATAGCATTAATTGTGGCAATTACGAATTTCTCGTCTGCCTCGAATTTGGATTGTCTTAATATGTTGAACCGAAAAAGACGGACAACGAACAACGACGTTTCGCAGATTTTATTCAGGCAAAACTGTTTATAAAAGCATAACTTTTGACAACGTTCCTGCTTGCACTAGTATTTAAACTAATTTGCGTTATAAATATTTCCTGCCACGATCTCATTAATTGTTGCCATTGCTTTACATACTGCTGTTTAAAAGAAACCCAGAACCCCACCAAAAATGATAAACAAAAAAAATAATATATATTTTCAATTACAAATACATTCTACTAGTACTACCACAAATACTAAAATGTAAGATAAATGAAGTATGCATTGGGACCAATAAAGGGTAGGGTAACTCTGAAATATAAGATTCAGACAGCCAAAAGATGCAGACACACCACGTGTGTTGGTGCTTGAACAATGGGCCTTTTATTTTTGCTTATACACGATGGGGCACAAAACTAAATTTAGTACCAAGTATGAGGTGCGTAGGCTTTATATTAAATTTGTAAGAAATACGTAGGGCGTATGTTTTATATTAAATTTAGTAAGAAATACGTGGGGCGTATGTTTTGTATTAAATTTAGTATGAAATATAAAAGGGGTAGGCTCTATATTAAATTTAGTATGTAAGATGATGGGCATATGTTTTATACTAAATTTACTATGAAATAAGTGGGGCATAGGCTTTATACTCATGGGATAATATGGTTCGGGCTTGTCCGTTCTACCTGATATCAACGCAATACAAGATACATAAGAGTTGACCTATCAATAGACATGGCTGACATTTACACGTTATCATCAAGAATAAGTCTTTAATGTTTTTACCACTGTAATATTTTACTTATAATTATTCATGGATATAATCAAGATTTATGTACGATTTGTGGTGACGCGAAGCTTCCCACCGCTTGAATTTCAGGCAATTAGAACGAGTGAATTATGTGCCTTTCTCTAGTTCTTTTCTCTGAAGTCTATACATCTCATAGAAGACGATACTCTTAGCATGGACGTCAATCTCGGCAGAAATATTTCGCTGCGGTGATATATATAGGAAATTTTATTCTGTGAGAATGTAAACGCATTTTTGTCCAGTAATTATATATGCTGTCCAATTTTCAAAACATCTTATAATGACTTTTGCTTTTGATTCTTTAATTATTGTAGTTTTTTATTTTTAATCAATTATAACTATGGAAAAACCCACAATAGTTCTGTAATCAGTTCCATTTATTTTATTAATGACTGATTTATATAGGTGCCAACACGTATTTGATTCATATATTGAAAGTAATCTTTTTATATCCATGAATTTTAAGTTGTAAAAGACAAGGATATAATTAAGTAATTATCACGTGATAGACAACTGAAACTATATATATAATTGCAACATGATTTCAAATTAGGTTTGATAATAATATAAATTTCACGAAAATATTTGAATTTAAAAATGTAAATTTATAGGTCCTAACTATCATAGAAATTACGGATGTTGTCAGAGGAAACAATATGTACCAAACGAAACAGCCATTTTCTTGCGTATGCTAAACCACGACAATATATATATCTGTAAAGACACGTGAATTCATAATCAATATCATACTACTCATGGTCTATATCACGAAGCTTGTAACCAGTATCAGTACTCCTGATCTATATTCTAGTACTCCTAATATATTCTCCAGTACTACTGATCTAGATTCCAGTAATCCAGATCTAGATTCCAGTACTCCTGATATATATTCCAATACTCCTAATATATATAACAGTACTCCTGATCTATATTCCAGTACTCCTCATCTAAATGTCCAATACTCCTGATCTATATTTCAGTACTCCTGATCTATATTCCAGTCCTCCTGACCTATATTCCAGTACTCCTGATCTATATTCCAGTAGTCCTATCTATATTCCAGTTTTCCTGATCTATATTCCAGTAGTCCTGCTGTATATCAAAGCACTCTAAATCTATATCTCAGTTCACATAACTATATCACATACTCCTAACCTATATCACAGTACTCCTGATGTATATCAAATCATTATACAGTACTCTTAAAGCATAACGCAGCATTCTTAACTTATATCCAATCATTCTTAATCTATATCACAGTAATCCATACCCATATCCCCGCACCCTTAGTTTACTTCCAAAACATATCACAACGCCTACTCTATATAGCAATCCACTTACTGTACGCCATAGTACTCGAAATCAATATCTCAGTATACCGACTATATATCACAGTACCCTATATTGCCGAACTCTAAACTATATCAGAGTACACAAAACCTTTAATACAGTACTAATAATCGGTATCACTGGGCTCATAACCTATATCACGGGACTTGTAAACAATATGCCAGTTTATGGAATTTAGGTTAAGGATATTTTTGTCATGGTTCGTTGTTTTTTTTTTTTTATAGATAGGATTAGTACTGTCAAACAACAGATAGGGAGATGTCTGTCACATTCCATATTCTGTTCTTCATACTCAAGCCATACAAAGATTCATACCTTGTTGGAATTATATTTATGGAACAAAAAATGTTTTATTTCCTTTACGTTACATACATTATTCAGTTTTAATTCATTTTTAAGAAAATTATATAATGCATTTTATTGAACTATACCCGAATTATGATCCAGTAAAATAGCGTTTCATCCACGTCTTAACCGATGCCCATTTCCCAGCTAGTTGCATTTAGCATGAAACATTAGAACACGGATTTCATGCCTTTGGCACTTAACCCTTGTTTAAAATGTCAATATTACATGTAATGAAATTTGACCCTTGTTTAAAACGTCAATATTACATGTAATGAAATTTAACCCTTGTTTAAAATGTCAATATTACATGTAATGAAATTTGACCCTTGTTTAAAATGTCAATATTACATGTAATGAAATTTAACCCTTGTTTAAAATGTCAATATTACATGTAATGAAATTTGACCCTTATTTAAAATTTCTATATTTACATGTCATGAAATGTTCTTTGCTAGCATATGTTTAAATATTCGCTTGATGTAATTACTATAAACAGAGCTCATTTATATTAGCGAACACAACTTTTTTTCAAGTAAGAGAAAGAATTATGCAACCGAAATAAAAACAAAACTGCATAATCACCCCATCAACATACAACTAATATCAA
The DNA here is from genome assembly GCA_028554795.2 of Sinohyriopsis cumingii. Classification (NCBI taxonomy): domain Eukaryota; kingdom Metazoa; phylum Mollusca; class Bivalvia; order Unionida; family Unionidae; genus Sinohyriopsis; species Sinohyriopsis cumingii. Next base: position 22,292,106 of record CM068840.1, on the reverse strand, counting down.
CAGGGGGGATTGAGAGACAATGTAGCTATTGTTTCACTTACTTCAAATCACTTATTTTGATTAAACACTATGAAATGATTATTTAAATTCCTCGGCCAATTTCAAACAAAAAAAAAAAAAAAAATCAAAATTAAATATATGGAATATTATTTTACTGCTAGTAATTTTATTATTATTATTATTATTATTATCAATGTGTCTACTTTACATCATGTTCAGCAACCAATAGGTGTCATGCATAGAAATGCCGTATAGTACTGACAGCGCAGTATTTTCATCCTTATCAGCAATTAAAGGAGCTCGCATTGCTATGAGGCAACCACAAATAACGCAAAATTTCATACTCTGACACCGGTATGCCGGGAGTCGGTAATATGTTTATTGGTGTTCTACTGAGCATACAAATATTTGCCTAGCAGTCTCTGCCAAGAAGCATAACTCATTTAAGAAGCTCTTTTCGCTTCATAAACTTCTTAACATTAGCAGGATCTGAAAAAAAAGAATTAGGCACTTATTAGTGCAAATTAACTTTAGGTAAAGATAATGGCTGACATTCCAGTATATATAGTCTGAACCCGCTATAGCGCGCTCTGTTATAACACGAATTCGGATATAACACGGTCGTGGTGTGGCTCCCGAAATTTCATATAAATGTATTTTTCTTGTACATAAAAAGAAGACAAATTCTTTCTTAACAGTACGAGGAAAACAATATAACGTTTATTATCATTTTGGGGAAGAGATCGCGTATGAATAATGCAAGACGATCGTGGTGTGGCTCCTGAAATTGTATGTTTTTTTTTTCTTTCTCGTACGTGAAAAAGTAGTTTTTTCTTCTAAAAGGTATGAAAAATAACGCATAAAAAGTTTATTTTGGGATCGCGTAGGTCTTCGCCAATGTCGCAAACTTGGATTGTTTTTCCTTATTGGCGGCAAAATATATCATGTGGCGATTTTTTAAATTGGCGACATTGTTGGATGTTTGAACTTTTATATGCAACCATTAGTTTGGAGTGCAGAAATTCAGAGGCCCCATGAAAGGAAGCCGCAAACTGGATATAAAATGCACTGAAATTTATCTATTGTTATATAAACAAATTCTTTGTCCATATTGACAAACCATCTAAACAATGCATTGTTATATCATAATCCACTTATATTGACATCTAGCAGGAGTACTGTTTGTTGTGAAATATCCGCGTTTTTGTTGTAGACATTTCTGGTAACGGTGATCAACCGGACCGGGCATTATCTCGTAATCTATCTGTCATCGGATTTTCGGCCGCTCGCTAGCAATTAATGTATTTGCGAAGACTGATATTTGCATATGGATGGTAAGTAAAGTTCCTCTTCTTTTCACTCAGAATTAAATCCTTCAGAACACTCACATTTTCTGATATAATCCCTGTCATCAGACCAGATCACCTGCGTCTCTATCGTCAGTTGACCCTTTGTTAAATTTTAGACGCATACGTGGAAGGCAGCATCATGCTGCTGCCACAAATATAAAAAAAGAAAGATAAAAATAAAATAAAAACTACATCTTACTTATTGGTTTATTCAACAGGCATGGAGGGACAGTACATATAATAGTCCAAACGACGGCCAATTCCCTGTTTAAAATGTACCCATATAAAATTGTTTGCTGAAATTTCAAAGGAAACAGAATACCTTTGAAGCACCGATTGTTTTGAAAACGTACTCAGCAAATGGAAAACATGAGTCTCAGTCTTGCAATACAATTATTTGATGTTGCCGCCACAATAAGAAATGGGCATTTGCTTGGTTCTCTAAAGCTATCCTTTAGCGGTGACTTCAATACCGCACGCAACCTTCATCAAATAAAGCCGGCTACAATCTTTCAATAAAATCAAGAACCTTTCTTCAAAGGAAGTCAGTACCAATCTTAAATAAAAGTGATGGAATCTGATGAATTTTGCATTTTCCAACGTGACTGAAGCACGTTTACTGTGCCGTTAAAGTTTCCTTTTTGTAGGGAAAAGTTTATGCTTACGAACGCTGCCAACGGCGGCTTAAAACGCAAATAACTTTTATCGGCTTGGGACGTAGTGCAAGGTAAATGTGCTTCGTCATTCGTTATGAGATTGTGCTATGTTTTTCCACTGAATTCAAACCAGTTTGACCTGTGATAAAATTATTGCATATTTTAAAGCTGTGTTTGCAAATTTTCAATGGAATCACTTGTATTGTGGATTCAATGTATATGATGAGGTCCGCGGGTGAGTACACGGTGCTGATACTATTCATGCTATACATTAGAAATGTATATATAAACAGCGTTCACGTATATGTACCAATTCGTGGTTCTCTAAATAAAGTAAACTATTATATATGTCTTCTCTGTTTTCACTAAAGGTGTATTTCTCATTTAATATGCATCGATTTAAGATGGTAACTGTGCCGACGAAGCACGCATTTTACCGCCCGCATTTATTACCTACGCACACAAATTCGCAATTTTGTTTGGTACATGCATCATTTTCTTCAGCTAACTGACCTGGTTGCTTATAACACGGTTCGGTCTATAACGCGGTCAGGTTCTATGGCTCACAACTATCGTGTTATAGCGGGGTCACTATATATATTGTGTGTGTGTGTGCGTGTGTTAACATGGAATGTACGAATATCCTTGGAGAGAATCGTTTATTGTATAAAAACGCCATTCAGTTCATGGAATGTGACTGAGTATTTACCAGAAGGACAACATGCATAAGTCAACTGCTAACACACTCTCTACAACATCCACAAGAACAATACTATCAACAGCTGCAACTACTATGACCTACCATTACCTTCGGAACAGCATTAGCAGCAGTTACTACTGATGCTACTACTACAACTACTCGTACTATTACTATTACAGGAACAATAGCATATACGTGTCTATTACTGTTACAACAATTGATGTAGTTATTGCCTATAGTATTGTCACTGCTGGTGCAGTCAGTAATGATAACTATGTCTTTAATTAAACCAGGAAGATAATACATATTGAAAAACCATGAAGTACTTTAAGAAAATGAAAACTTGCGAAGAATTGTTCTTTTTCAAAATCTTGTTTTCTTTGGGGTTCCTATTTCTCTCATCGAAAACAATGAGCTTGTTTGTTTGCTTGTCTTATCCTTTAAAACACGATATACATTATAATTCAACATCAAAGGCCGGAACAGCTTTACAAACCTCTTGGACTTGTCATAGTTATAAATTTGTTTGATTTAGACGGCACATTTGCCATCGTAGTTTCATGACTTAAAAATAAAAGTTCGTTTTTAGGGATATATGTACTTTATCAGATAACTGGTACCCGATGACTGGACGTGTATATATACTGTACATGGACATGTATGACTGAACATACATATATATATATATATATATATATATATATATATATATATATATATATATATATATATACACACATGTGTAGATATTGGAGTTCCCTCATCTTTTGTCATTCTGTCATTTATCGAGAAATGTTTGATTTGATTAAAGTTTGGACGAATTTGGGACTTTTGCAAGGCAAGTTATAGATGTAATAGCCTTACAACTGTATCTTTACCACAATTTGGCGCGTTCTGACGAAACTCAAACTTTACCTACCCAACCTCCACTTTCTTTCAATGTTCTAATAAAGTAAAATTGAAAAAATATACCGAACTGGAGAGTGGATAATATGATATACATTAGGCGATGAGGCATGGTTTGTCTGTGTGTTGTCTGGTCCCATCTCTTTCTTTTTCGTCTTCTACAAACGTATATCCTAATAAAATATATTGTTATCGTCTGTTTATTTATTGCAGGATGTTGGCAAACACATTTGGGTCAACAATTCGTAATAAGAACGAAACATACTTTTCAATTTCGTTTCTTGTCTAACGATTAATATTGGCTGTTAAGAACATTTATATGCGTCCAGTGTAGATAATGAGATGACATTTCAATGAAAACATGCAGTCTAGATCTGCAAGACAGCCCAAAGAGACAAATCACCCATTTCTTATAGTTACAACCCCCAAAAATAAATGAACCAATAAGAAAAGAAGTTTCACTTGATACCCTATAATGGAATAGACGGATTCAATTCACTTAAAGCCTCAATGCCTAAAAATTATATAAACAGACGAAAGGCAAAGAGAGAATAAACATCAAGAGTCATAGCCGAAGAATGTCACGCTAAAATAGAGAAACAAAGAACAACCGAAGTGTATCCCGTTTACGGTCAAAGGAGCTAAACATTCAAGCAAACAAACATAAATATTTTGGTTAACAAGCTGAAAAAATAGAGGAACGTTTTAATGATATAGTTCTTTTGCAAGACAATGAAATAAATGAAGACACCAACTGTTTAACAGGTTACGGTTCAGCATCGCAAAATACAAAATAAGCCGGAAGACCAGTTTGTTTAACCAAGCAAAAACTGTTGGATACCTCAAATATTGTATCAGCTTGTTTCATACTTTGTAGCGCTCTTCTGTTTCTGAAGCATTTTACGCAATAAGTGCAACTTCCTATATCCGCAATAGTCGGGAATATGTTGTGATTCATGTTTTAGTTTGTTAAAATACGCATTTATTTCTTTCAGTTTTAATTGTGAAGTACGTTATGAGAACATCTAACACAATATGAATCTTATGTAAATTACTGCATCGCCTTATGCATGCTGTCCCTTAAAGACATTTATTTTAATATTATTGCGCATGTTTATATTTCCTTGTTCAATTCGGTTGAAGACGTGGAAACTTTGCTCGATGAGTTGGAGCTGCCTAAGTAATATACAGAGAGACTTAAGTCAATCGATCAAAGCATTGCCGAAAAGGAAACTAACTTTCTTAGTACAATAACAAAATTGAGAGAATCGACTTGCAAGAGACATTACAAACTGTTGTTTAAATATGCACCTTACCTACTAACAAACTGGTCACTGTTAGGAAATGAAGAACCTGTATGTCTATATTATCTTGTATTCTTCAATAGAAAATTTAAACAGGAAAGAAGCAACACTGTGATGCATCGTTGGTCATTTATTGAATGGGTTTGTAAAAGTAAACACTTTATTAAAGATGAACAGTTTCGCAGAAACAAACACTTTATTGAAATTAACGGGTTATCCACGACTTTTTCAGGTTTTTTTTTTAGATTCAACTAATATAGTACAGTCATGTCAACCTCTGAACTTTAACCTTTTACAACAGTTCTGGAGCAATGCATTATGCAACTGAGGAGTTTCTGTGTCCACTTAAATTTGATTAACATTACAAGAGTACTTATGGTGCATATTATTTAACAAGTAAAGCACACGAATATCGGGTACAATGTTATATTTAGGGACTACGGATTTTTTGGCGCACTTGCTATTATAGTTTCAAAATCTTTTTCATTAAAATGATCTGTAACAGTTGCGGAGTGGCAAGCAGTGAAGCGACAGAAGAGCGAACATCTGAAATTAAAACATTAAAATAATAGCAAATGAGCCAAACTTGGACAGTTTTAACCACTGGATAACCACTATCGTGCCTATGTAACTACAGATAACCATTCTCATACCTATGTAACTACAGATAACCATTCTCATGCCTGTGTAACGACAGATAACCATTATCATGCCTATGTAACTAACGATAACCATTATCATGCCTATGTAACTACAGATAATCATTCTCATGCATATGTAACTACAGATAACCATTCTCAAGCCTGTGTAACAACACATAACCATTCTCAAGCCTATGTAACTACAGATAACCATTATCGTGCCTATGTAACTACAGATAACCATTCTCATGCCTATGTAACTACAGATAACCATTCTCAAGCCTATGTGAAACCATTCTCATGCCTATATAACTACATATAACCATTCTGATGTCTATGTCAAGACAGAATGTCATTCACATGGCCATAAGTATGTGTGATTGTCATTCGCATGCGCGTGCACGTGTGTGTGTGTGTGTGTCTGAATTGAATCATCTCAGACTAAGAATTGCTTGCCTGTAAGTCAAAATTGGAAATGACATCCACACGGAAAAGTTCTAAAACATTACTTATTGGACACACACACACACACACACACACACACACACCTGCAGCTTCTTTATATGTGTGCCTTTTGTTAATTATATCATGTATCTCCACGTACAAATTGTTTTTTAAAAGCTAGATCAAGAATGTAAATTTTCACAACGATTTGATATGTCATGATTATAAGTAAATATCTCTATAAAAATGAATCCAGACACATACAATGTAATCTGCAAATATTCCTTCACCAAAATAGATTCATTCAGTAAGACCAAACGATAACAGCACCAGCAAATAGTCCAATGCAAGTGACATAAACGTAACAAATGATAAATGTAAATGTATTTGATTAATTGCTATTGATTGGATTTTATCAAATAGTACTAATTATAATTGATTATTTGATATTAATTGGAAATGAAAAATTACTCTTGATTGGATCTGAATAAATACTATTGATTGGATCTGAATAAATAATATTGATTGGATCTGAATAAATATTATTGATTGGATCATAATCACTGTATGTGCAGATATAAAAAATATGGAACAAAACAGAAACATGTACACAAATATCCTGAATGTTTTGCACGAAATTCACCTGTATGTATAGATATATAGAATAAAGAAAACAACTGAAGTAAAACACTCATAACAACCGTATTCTCTTCAAACAGTTAACAATGATGTGAACAACGTTTTCACTTGATATATTTCGAGTTAACAGTGATGCGAATAATTATTTCACTTTATATATTTCGAGTTAACAGTGATGCGAATAATTATTTCACTTTACATCGAGTTAACAGTGATGTCGACACTTATCTGACTTTACATGATCTAAGTGAACAACCTTTGTTCTACAACAGACTTTGAACTGTCTTTAGTTTTAAGAGAGGTTATAATTTTGTCGTTCCTCCGTCTGGAAGATCTGACTCTATTGGCAGTTGAACGTCGCCATTTCTATACGTCACTCTGTGTCTTGCTGGTTGCGTTTCAAGTCCATCGTTAACGTCATATGGGGCATCATAACTTTGCTTATTGTTATGCTCCATCTCAGATAATTCTATATCATTCTGAAATAGAAGAAAAAAAGAAAATGTTTTAAATAATATTTACAACATTTCATTGTCAAATTTTACAACGTTTAGCACTGTTGAAGAAACAAGTGCGTTTTAGTTAACATTTATCGAAAACAGCGAGCATTGTTAACTATGTTTTGTAAAATATATGGTTTTATAAGATTTTACTGTACACGAAGAACCATCAATTAGAACTTAAATATACCAAAGACCAGGGGATGCAGGGCGGTGGGAACAAGTAGGAACGGCTATCCCTTAAGTTTTTGATTTCGCCTTTGTCCACCACTGCCCATATCTAAGTAACATGCATTCCCTCACTTCTATATTGCGTTTTCTCACTTCTTTAGTTAGCACTATACAACTCCCTATACCCCTTGTGTGTTAGGCATGTTAACAAAACCCTAAAGGAGTGTTGCATAATGGGATTGTATGAGGGTGTTTTTGCTTTAACGGCACATGTACTGCATCGGTCGCTATATCATGAGGGGACATGGTATATTTCCCAAGGACGCATTGAAGAATCTCACCATGACTGACCTATTTATTTATTTCTTTATTCATTCATTCATTCGTTTACTTATTTAGTTGTTTATATGAACGCACTTCATATTAATCCGTGTTGAACTCACTGTTCAACGAAGGCAACAGGCTTTCTCTGATCGATTTTTCCAACGTAAAGAAACATGAAATTTAAATAATATCAAAATATATTTTTGGGAGTAACTAAATCCCTGAAAAAAGTTTTCAATTAGATTTGTATTGAACATTTTCACGTATGCATTGTCAAAATTATAGCATGTTGTTTTAGAATAATGTCATTAAAATGAGACCTTTCTTTCTCTACATATATAGAGGGCGCTCATTTCAAATGAAATTTATAAAAGAAGCTAAATAATGTTTATCTTTCTTTAGCCTTAAATAAGTATTAGTTGAAATGAGCAATTAGATACAGTTATATTAACGCTTAGCGAAACAATGCTGATAAATATTGACGATGACACAGAACAGTTTAGTGAAATGACTGAAAACATTCGGCATGCCTCGGTCGTTACACCTTTCCTTCGCATAATTGTATGACATACGTGATGTTTTAAGGTTTTATTAGACGTGTTAAAAAGCAGGAAACATATCTATTTTCTTAAACCTGTTAATGAACAGATCCGGTGGCCTAAATGGTTAGAGCGTCTGCCTCAGATGCTGGAGGTCGTGGGTTCGAATCCCTGCCGAATCATACCAAAGATTTTTATAACAGCTGTGTTATTGGCTGCTGCTAGGATTGATTGGCGTCAGTATCATGTGACCGGATGAGACATTATGCCACATGTCTGCGGCATGATGCCTCAGTGTTAGACATCAAAGTAAACTGCCACTGCAGACATCGTAGCGATATAACTAAAATTGTTATAGATACTTACAAATCCCAAAAGAGACTCAGACATGTTAAACATACGAAAACTTAACTTAAATAACACATGCCACGAACTGCGAAACGTGTCCCATATAACTAATACACAGAATTAGTCCTATCTTAAATGAACAAACACCTAATACACATAATTAGTCCTATCTCAAATGAAGAAATTCCTAATACACAGAATAATTCCATCTTAAATGAACAAACACCTAATACACATAATTAGTCCTATCTCAAATGACAAAACTCATAATACACATAACAATTCCTATCTAATACACAAAATAAATCCTAACTCAAATGACCAAACGCCTAATACACAGCAAAAAACCTATCTTAAATTACTAAAGTCCTAGTATATGTAATTAGTCTTATCTCAAATGACCAAACACTTTGGCATGAGAATATCATGAGAAGTCCTTACGTTGGGAAATTAGGGAGGGTCCATTTCACGAAATATGACCAAACCACTATAAATGAGGTATATTACGATGACATCTAGTACAGGATAATTGCTCGGTTAATCAAGTATCCCCAAACACTGACTTCTCATAATGAAACAAATTGCCCCAAAGTCTAACAAAAGGTAGAAAACGTGATCACAACACAAACAGCACAAACCCTATGCTTGACACAATTTTATTAAGAGTTGAATATTGCAAAACTAGGAATGGGTGATCGAAAATAAAAATAAAATTTGATCCCTCTCCCTACCTTTTTCGGGAATCTGTGAACACGTTGGCATGTAGCAGGTAGATAACAACATATTCTATCAGCCCAGGGATGTACTAATTGTGGGTCTATATCTTCAGTGTCGATAAAGTCTACAAGCAAATAAAACATGTCAAAGAGATAAAACACATATGATATTTTGATTATATGATCATTTAGGCTGCATCAACTTTATATCATGGGTCACAACAATTTGTCAGTTCGAATTATTTATTATTACTTGTAATTTGAAAGAATAAATATTGAAATAAGCATAACTAGTCAGACAATGAACCAATAATTCAATTCAGTCATTGGATGTGATAGGTAATCAATCAATAGTTTGAATTCAGTGATGAGATATGATAGACAATCAACCAATAGTTTCAATACAGTCATGGGATGTGATAGACAATCACAAATAGTTTCATTTAGTCATGGGATACGATAAACAATCAACTAATAGTTTCAGTTCAGTCAGGGGATGTGACAGACAACTAAACAATAGTCTAACACTAGTCATTGGATATGATAGACAATTAACCAATTGTTTCAATTCAGTGATGGGATGTGATAGACAATTAACCAATTGTTTCAATTCAGTGATGGGATGTGATAAACAATGCAATCAACCAGTAGTTTCATTTCAGTTATGGGATGTGATAGACAATCAACCAATAGTCTCACCCTAGTCATGAAATATGATTGACAATTAACAACAGTTTCAATTCAGTGATGGGATATGATAGACAATCAACCAGTAGTTTCATTTCAGTTATGGGATGTGATAGACAATCAACCAGTAGTCTCACCCTAGTCATGAAATATGATTGACAATTAACCAAGAGTTTCAATTCAGTGATGGGAGATATTAAACAATCAACCAATAGTTTCACTTCACTTATGGGATGTGATAGACAATCAACCAGTAGTTTCATTTCAGTCAAGGGATGTGATAGACAATCAACCATTAGTCTCACCCTATTCATGATATATGATTGACAATTAACCAATAGTTTTTCTTCAGTGATGGGATATGAAAGACAATCAATCAGTAGTTTCATTTCAGTCATGAGATGTGATAGACAATCAACCAATAGTCTCACCCTAGTCATGTGATCCGACAATCAGATCATCAGTCGAAGGTCTTAGCCATATTATGTGTGATATGCTTATCAAGCCGTCCGCTAATGGTCTGATTCTAGTCATGTGATATAATGGGCAAAGAATCAATCAATAGTCCGGCCCCAGTTACTTCTCTAAACCTGGCTACCAGGTGTGACGCATACCCTGTAGGACAGTGACCAATTAATTATGTTGACATGTGAAACTGTTTATGGATTTAGCGCTAATTTGAAGGAACATGTTAAAAATTGGAGAGGAAAGGTGTGATGTTTTACAAATTCTGTATTTATTAATAGCTCCGTTGTCAGTGTATATCAGGGGTGCACAACCCCCGGCCCACGAACGTGTTCTGTCCGGCCCTCAGGGCAAATTAAAACAACACAGAAATCTGGCCTGTGAACAGTGATTATATGAAATAAATTAGTATTTGCATCCCTCGAGTGGTCTTAGAAAATGCAGTCTGGCCGAAAAAGGTTGTGCACCAATGGTGTATATGATGTATTGAGAAACAGAAGTCATGTATGCTTTTCTTGTGGAGTGGCGCAGCGTCTTGCAAGGAAGGAAATATCTTCAAATGCATATACCATTCTGACTTGACACATCTACGAAGGAGGTTTCTTCTCATTGTCAGTGTATCTTCACTAGCCAAGGTTCCAATTTGCTAACCCTAGCTGCACCTTGAAGGATCGATCGTATATTACAGTTCTTTGTCCTAGCAACATCTATAGGATGACATGACTTGTCTCCCTTAGTATGTAATGATAACTAACCGATATCGTGTTTCAGCTGTGCATTGTACATGGGCCAAAAATGGTGGAGATAATTGACTTCAGAAGGATACTTTGTAATGTTAACATCGAAAGGATGTCAACATTCCAAATATAAGCCATTACAGATGCATAGGAGGTAAAGAGTGTATTTTTACAAATATAAACCAGCACAGGAAAATTGCTTATTTATGAGTCAATTCCACTTTATCTCGATCATAATAGAACAGTACTCAAATTTGAATAACTTGACTTTGATTGGATGTGGTGGCCTGACACCGAATCCAATGAAATTCAAAGACCCTAAGAACTGAAATATCTGATCAATCCGTCAGGAGTTAGAAAGGCTTGTTAGACTGACGTTCTATGCAATGGGAATAGGGAAATCCAACTTCCGGAACTCTAACAGACCAAGCCTTTTTCCCAAAAAATGAAGAGTACCTATCTCCAAAGAAACCCATTATATAATCAGAATGATTCCTTTTTATTTCTATTAAATAAAGTATGTGACGTAGGTCCTGGAAGTCAAAAGAGTTAAAAAGAAGGGTATCCAATATTAAATGTTTTAAGTACGTAATAGATTGACATCTTCCTGGAACCAGACTACGTTTATCAGAGAAAGAAGAGCAGACAAGGTAACGTTGTTCACTTTCTGTGTTTTGCCCTGACAGATAGCGTTTATATAAATAAGGATAAATAATTCCATCTTTCTCAGATAGTTGTTGTTACGTCTTCAGAAAATTAGTCACCCAATAAAAATGTCAAACAAACTTTTCGAATACTTTTTAAGTTTAAGACCCAATTTAATATGAATGCTTTAAAAAAATTAAATTAAGCAATTTTGACTGAAGAGTGTGTTTGTGATGTTGTCCTTTTCTTGTAAAGTCAATTAAATATGGACATTTTGGACACACTCAGATCATCCTTACCTCTCCTCTCCCCTTTCCCGTGAAAATAAATTAATAAATAACATAAATAATAAGTAGACATTATAATCTACGTTAACTTGATTTCATGCTTGGGATGGAGTTTAGACAGGGGGACGGGTAAATACATTTCTTTCGATTAGCTTAAAATTAGTAAATAAAAACCACTGGCAATTAATTTATTAACCAGTGTTGTAACATATATATATATATATATATATATATATATATATATATATATATATATATATATATATATATATATATATATATATATATATATATATATAATTTTCTAAGTTTATAGTGTATTTTGAAAATTAGATATAAATATGTTATGTGTAGAGTAACAATGACATATCCCAAGCATATGTTTTGTTTTTTTATGAATATGGATGGTTACATTTTTCTAGCCTTAACACATGAACCATAAATAGATCACGAACTGTTACTCCCGTTATCCATTACTCAGTCAGGTGAGTTACCTCCCTTGTGCAGAATTATTTAATTCTGGAAACGTATGAGCTTTGAAAAGCTATTGCATGGTCCTGGTTTTGCAAAAAGCTATTTAAAACTATCATCAAATTGAGATGTTACATTATCTTTAAATCTATCCTCAGACTGGGATTTCGCATTACCTTTAAATATATCCTCAAACTGAGATTTTACATTACATTTAAATCTATCCTCAAACTGAGATTTTACATTATCTTTAAATATATCCTCAAACTGAGATTTTACATTATATTTAAATCTATCCTTCTCAAGCTGAGATTTTACATTATCTATAGATCTATCATCAAATTGAGATTGTACATATCTTTAAATCTTATCTTAAATTGGGATTTTACATTATCTTTAAATCTATCCTCAAACTGAAATTTTACATTATCTTTCTTATTATATGTTAGAAAATATCAGTTTGTTTTGTCGAAGGTAATGATAGTGGAAAGGAGGTACGTGTTAGTTTTGAAATATAACTCATTTAAATATTTTTAATCTTGGAAAAAAAGACTCGATGAATTCCTACAGTACGTGAAAAGCCTCACTATTGCTGTAGAGGTGTGGCAACACTGCTTTAAGAGAAACTCGTGAATTTGTACTGTATCTGAATCCATTGCCTTGTTGCAAGTCAATCAATAAAAACAACATTGACAAATCTCAATTTGAGACAGACATTTTGAGATGTTTCGTGAAAATGAGACCTAGCCTCCTATTTGGGGATACATCAAGTTGACTGCACGTTCAAACTCAGTTTCTTGGAGCTATTTAGAATAAAAAGCAACACTGAGTTTTAAACATTTTACTGCAACATGTTATTTAAACTGGATAGCTTATTACAATGAACTGATTATAAATAACGTCAGCCTAAGAGAAACGACATTTCAAAATATTAGTCTCCATTTAATTAAGGGAATTCAAAAATACAAGCGGTTCTCTTCATCTTCTTACCTGTCCAGTATGCTGATATGATTGTCACCAAGATACTTGTAATTAAGGATACAATTACTGCAAACAAGGCGTACCAAAGGTAAGATATGTGGTATATCCATCTATAAATGAAATAAGGGAATAATAATAATAATAATAATAATAATAATAACGATAATGATAGTAAAAACAATTGTACTGATTATGACAATTAGCATTATTGGTTTTAACTGATCAAAACGTTAGAAATAATGGTAATAAAAACAACACAATTTATATTATTATTATTGTTCATCTTCTTCTTCTTCCTCATTTTCCTATTCTTCTTCTTTTTCTTCTTCTTCTTCTTCTTCTTCTTCTTCTTCTTATTATTATTATTATTATTATTATTATCATTATTATTATTATTATCATCATCATCATCATCATCATCATTATTAATGAGACAAAATTTACGTTTTGTGTTCAAGAAACATTTAATGCACATCTCTGGGATACATAATAGACTTCATAATGCTTTGAAACTAACAAATTGTGTATGGGAGTGTTTTAGCCCTTCGTTTTATATCTAGTACAATATCATCGTGTTATTTTAAATTCTACTGTTAAACACTGTAGCTTCATTAAGAAAAACTACGTTCTGATGCCGACACCAGTGCAGCTCTATGCATAAAAGGAAATCAGTTCTAGACAATTTTATAACAAACCAACATAACGATGTCTTTAAATCTACAGCTTAACTTTGAGCTTCATATATAATTCTTCAAGAAAATTTAAATCAAAATTCAGATCCAACAAAATGGAGAATATCATACTGAATGTAAATTAGTAGATGATCGAGTGTAATTTTTATGGTCTTGTGTCGAATGTATTTTCCTTGGTCTTATGTCGAATGTATTTTCCTTGGTCTTATTTCGAATGTATTTTCCTTGGTGTTATGCCGAATGTATTTTTCATGGTCTTACTTCAAATGTATTTTTCTTGGTCTTATTTCAAATGTATTTTTCATGGCCTTATTTGGAATGTATTTTTCATGGCCTTATTTCGAGAATGTATTTTTCATGGTCTTATCTCGAACGTATTTTCCGTGTTCTTATTTCGAATGTATTTTTCATGGCCTTTCTTCGAATGTATTTACCACGGCTTAATTTCGAATGTTTTTTCCATGGTTTTATTTCGAACGTGTTTTCCATGATCTTATTTCGAATGCATTTTCCAATGACTTATTTCGAATTGTGTTGGTACATTCAATGTTGACTATGATAATTACTTCGGGGAACTTAATATCAATACCTATCTTACTGTGCTTGAGGATTGATAGGAAAAACAAAGATTGCCCTCCGACCCCCGACCCCCCCCCCCCCCCCCACGAAACAAAACCCCCTGAAACAAAAAACTACGTGAACTACTTCTCTTCAAATAAAGTCAGAATATGAGACGGATGAAAATGATATCACTATATACTTACAAATCATTCTCTGGAGATAAAGAGCTCGTTGTAGTTGTAAATGTTGTTGTGGAACTCATCGTTCTAGTTTGCATCATGAACATCGTGGTGTTGGCATCACTGTTGCCACATGTGTTGTTGTAGAATTGGCAGCTGTCGGTGTTGACATTTGTGACTTCTGGCACAGGAAGAATGACCGTTCCTCCAACTCCAAGCCAGAATGTCAAAACTGCACTCACAATTAAACCTGTGAGCGCTCCCTGTATTCGATATGCGGAATGAATTTAGACCACAGTCTCTGACAAGTCATATATTTACATAACATATAATCGTCCACTAATTTTTATTTAGATATCATTGACTGGTATTTTGTCTATGAATATATATATATATATATATATATATATATATATATATATATATATATATATATATATATATATATATATATGTGTGTGTGTGTGTGTGTGTGTGTGTGTGTGTGTTACAAATTAAACAATTAATATAATATAAATCTTAGAATAATTATGTTAAAAAATATGGTATATATATATATATATATATATATATATATATATATATATATATATATATATATATATATATATATATATATATATATATATATATTAGTCCCGCGGACTTGGGTTTGAATCACCGTAGAGTACGAATTAAAAATTATCTAACGTGTGTGATAGTATTATTGTAATATTTGTATTAAAATATTAATTAATTAAGCTTACTATTATCAAGCATTCTTCTAACGAATCCAGGGATAGCACTTTCCGTTCTGTCTGGTGTATATTTATAATTCTCTCTCTCTCTCTTACATAGAAATAGGTAATATATTTAAAGAAATCGTATTAAGAGGAAAACGATATAGTAATAAATATAACAGAGTATTAAAATTTGTAGCATAAAAGACAGTCGTCATACAGGAGCAATATTAATCATATTTAAAAGATTTTTTATTGAATTTAAAAAGAAGAATATACACAATTAATAAGTTTAAATTTTGGAATAATATATCTTACACATATATTCGAGCAGACAATCATTCAGAAAAGGATCGGATGAAGGTTCTCTTGAAGTTTAAAGAGAAAATAAAAATGTGCACTGTATTGCTATTTGATACTGGGGGAAATAAAAGAAAAAAACAATATACATTCTCCATAATAATTTTGACATGGCTGTACACAACCGTTGTTCCAAGTGACATGGCTGTACACAACCGTTGTTCCAAGTGACACTGTATGTTGGTTAATATAATTAATTAAATACTAAAATCTGGTTTGAAATTTCTGAAATGAAACGCAAATAACCCCTCTGTTGTGAATGATTTTTTTCTTCTGCATGGCAAATAAAGTTTGCAACCATTTAATTTGTTTGCTATTTGGCTATTGATATATAAACCGAGTACGAAATAGCTAGTTTCGCATGTTACAAAACACACTCACATCAAGTCATTGAATTTCTAATTCTTTGGCACCATGCGGGTTCAGGGATGTAAAATAGGTCTGATTGAGTCTATTGCATATCATAAGGGCCTCGATCGCTCAGTGGTTAATGAACCAGACTAGCGACCGAAAGGGTGCTGGTTCGAATACTACCATCTGATCAGCCCAGCTTGGATACAGTGGTGCATCCTTGGCAATGATATTTTATTTGAATTGCCTCGGCACTAAATAACCTTCTTGTGTTGATGTGCCATAAAACACCAAAATGCAACAAAATTGTGTTAGCCAATCAGAAGCATCACATTCCTATCATGAGGCTGCACTTGAAGCTAGTATCTACTTCGAAACAACCTCGGATATTTGTGCGGTACAAAACGTTTCATCGCATATCTGTCAGCGCTGTAATTTACAGAATAATATTACATTTTGTTTGCCGGAAATGTATCCCCTAGAAAAGAAATCACAATCTATTCGGCTATCTCTACAATTGGATTGACTGTAGGATTGACCGAGAAGTTACGAATGAATAAAATTCCTTTCATTCCCAACTACTTGGCAATCCCGGTTTCGTAAATAGCCGAGGTAGTTCGCATGACAGTTACTACCTATCATTAAAAGTATTATCTTTTGGATTTACATCGAAGTGACGAGTGCTATTATTTCTCATTCCTTCCACACGTTTTTGTAACACGTAACCTTAAGATGGCTTTTTAGACTTTCCGATTTCATCCTTGATTTTTTAAATAGCGCATGTTAAGTTAGTAGTCTCTGAACCAGTCTCGTTTATGTCTAATATACAACCACTATTTACATATGACAATGGTGCTCTGTATGTGCACATGTTTGAGGCAGACTGGTATGTTGATAATACAGTTCTATTTTATGAACAGAAATAGTGATCAGAAAGATTCCATTTGGTATAATACTTACCACACCATTTATAAAGGGCATGAATATTCCCTCCAAGAACAATCCAAGCAACGGCCCTCCAACCATTCCAAAAATGCTGAGCATGATCTGTAATGGATATTGCAAGTATAGTATGATACCATTCAAATAATATGATTTATACTGGGTTTTATAGGACAAGGTGCGATTCAAGACTTAGTATCGACACTATTTGTTCTGTTCAGTTCAATTGAATTGTGCTCATTTTCTTTCAGACTAGTTTCATTTCATAAGCTGATGAGGAAATGAAGAAAAACATGGGTATTAAAGCAGAAGATGAGTACCCTGAACGGCATATAATATGCCCGTCTCTTGCGTAATGTTCTTATATGAAGGCATTGATTAGTCCCTTTGGTGTCATGACGGGCACGTTTGTCAATCTATGCGACACTGAACTAATCTTACAGTGTATTTCCATTAATGTATTATTAGACTGATCATGGTCAAGACATCCGACTTCTAAACCTTATCATCTATAAGTTTCTCCATTGCCCATTGAGTAAATCTTTCACAAAGTTTGGTCATGGAACCAAATCTATAACAAGGTTATTCTGCAAAGTCCATTTTTCTTTTAACAACACTAACCTTGACATTTGACCTTTAGACCTCCAAAACAGAAATCTTTCGTAGCTTAAGAGGAATCCCTCCTCAGCCATTGGTCAAGGTACAAGGTTTGGAACTAAAGTATGCCATAACCATTTTCTTCTGCCAGTCATAGTAGCATTGACGTTTGACCTTTTAATCTCAAATATCAACTTGTCTCTTTCAAAACAAATGTATAAGTCATCCACAAACTTTAGTTTATGGAACTGGCATTTTTGTAAAGAAACCATTTTTTTATTTTTATACTTTCAATCATAGTAACCATGACCTTTAATGTTTTAACCATACATTGAGGGTTTCTTCCTTTACTGCAAGTTAAAGTTATCTACAAAGTTAGCACCTGGTATGTGTTATAAAACTATTGTTATTACACGGAAGCTATTTCTTTCTTTCAGTCATTGTGACCCTGACGTTTCACCCGTGTATCCCAAGAACAAGATATCCACGAAGTTTGGTCCTGGTATGTGATACAGAAATAAAGTTTAATCTTGAGAGTTGATTTTATGACTCTGAAATATATAGGTTTAGTCCTTACCACAAGGGCAGGTGCAGGCGATTATCAAAGTGTAATAACGTTAAATGGTGGGAAACTTGAGTTATTAAACTGAAACTAAATCGATAACTGAGTGATTGACATACGGGCGGCAATATAATAACTGAATACTCTCTGCCTTCTGGGGTGGGGTGGGATGGGGTGAGTTGGGGTGGAGCAATAAAGTGAAATAAATACGAGAAAACAGCAAAGCTATAATCAGTCATTTGCATATTGAAGTGATGATTAAAATTTACAATCAATAAAAAATGTGTTGTTTTTTTCAAGTACAAAGAACAGAAGAATGTCAGTATAAGCCATCTAAATTATTAGGGATGAATGAAGAAAATTGAGATCTTAACCTAAGCAGTAATTATTATTACGGACAAAGAGAGAAAATCAAGATCTCAGTATAACACTATTAATTACTAAGGAAATAAGAGAAAATTGAGATCTCAGTATAAGCGATGTAAAGTTTTATGGAAAACAAGAGAAAGTGAAATCTTAGCATAAGCAATGTAAAGTATTATGGAAAAAGAGAGAAACTGAGATCTCATCATAAGCAATGTAAATTATTATTGAAAAAGAGAAAACTGAGCATGAAACTCAAACATAATGAGCAAGGTCTCAAACTTATACAGGATACATGGAGTATATGCACCTAGATTTGTATTTAACGTGTTGACAGATGAGAGCAACTTTTTTAAAAGAGGCCCTACGTGGAATGAAATTTTAAAAAATATATACTTCGTGCTTCAACTTCTGTTTAAGGAATATAGGACGGTGGATGTCTAAGTAAAAAAAAACATTTTTCATATGGAACATGTTGTAAGTTTTCATCTGTATGCGTTTATCTGATGGTCAATATATACGAACTAAAGCATGAAAACTAGACTAATGTATTCAAGAATAAATCTGTATAAGTAAAACAAAATCCGCAAAGAACGAACAAAATGAACACAATGTAATAAGTTTTTTGAAGAAATTTACATTTAGCAGAACTCAAAGCCTCGATGACGTCTTAAGTTTGGTACAAGTCCTAGGAAAGTTCTTGACCAAAATATCCATTAGAGTATGAGGCTTTAAAATTAAAAATGTAAGTACATATTTGTGGGTGCTAGACATACGTCCAAGTTATGAGATGTCTTGATAATCTGTAAGAGATTATATCTAGAAAGTATAAGAAAAAACACTGAAGCAAAATGCGGTGATCAAGAGTTGTAATTCGTTTTCCAAAGAGAATTTACAAACTTACCTGAAGCACTGTTTGTCCGAGGAACTGAGAAATGAAAGCTATACCAATAACCATAGCACCACATACCAATCCTGAAAGTAAATTTATAATATTTCCATGCTTTGGTGACAGTTGAAGTCATTTTCTAAAGAAATGTTAGATTTGAAATGTTTGAATTTGACAGCCATTGTGTTTTCAATATTGAAGGAAGGGAATTAAGTGCTTAGTACACATATACAGTCATAAAAAATTTAGTTTTTTTGTAACGCTACTATTTTTAAATCAAGAACGCACACACACAAAATTGCACGCACGTACGCACACACACGCATCTAATTGCAAATACAGCGGAAAGTATAAAAAGAGTTCATCAAAAGCTGAAAATCGATTCAGAGTATTTTCGAAAAGAAGGAGTGACAGCGCTATAGAAGTTACCTAGTATCTTTGCCAGCCTGGCTACGTATACCGGTCCAGGTGTGTACTTTTTGTACTCCCAGACGAGTTTGCAGATATCTTCAAGGATGACGATTGCTAATGCGTTGAGGCCTGATGAAATGGAGCTGAATGAAAGAGAGAAAAGACATTGCAACAGACCAGTCTACTCTTTTTCATAGGGACACAAGATACCTTTCTTAGCAGTAGGACGGTGGTCATTTTGGGCAAATCTAAGTTATGTTCAATAAATTATTAATACAAATGCGTGCGATAAATTATATATACACAAAATATGCAAGAATATGACCTCATTTCATAGCAACCATAAGACTGTACACGTGGTACATACAATTTGGTTGATTTAATCACCGAAATCACCCCCATGCGTAGACCATCATTACCCAAAAGAATTGTGACTTATGAAGTTATTCAAGGTGTAAAGAACAATTACGATAGACGTCTTGATTCGTGTGCCTATCATCTTGTACAGGTATAAGGCGTTGAGATGGCTATTACGTGTCTTACTCATAACCTAAGGTTCAAGGTCATTCATCGCAGTAATCAATATTAAAAGTAAAGAGTCTGTTCAGACTATAGAAAATATTCATTATTAATCGGTGTTGGTGACATAAGACTTACACTTGCATCCCTGAACGGCGAATATTTCGCCACTATTTTATTACATGTTTAGTTTCATTTATTCATCAGTTTTAACATTACTTTCTTGAAATTCAACCTGATTCATTTCATTGCCCGATTTTTATACATACACTAGAAGCACTAAGGGAAGCTCAGACCTATATGTTGATCAAAGTCTGATTAAATTCAGATGTCCACTGTCCTAAGCTTATAAAAATGGAACTAACAGATGCCTCGCTTGGAGCTCAGCATTAAGAGGTTAGTGTTAGGACTGGTCGGTCTTGTGTCAGGATGATGTGTATGGGTGGGACATCATGCTACATGTCTGCGGCATGATGCCCCAGTGCTAGACATCACTATAAACTGCCACACTGCAGATATCGTAGCGATATGACTGTAAAATTGGTAAAGCTACGTTTAAAATCCACACACACACACACACACACACACACACTGTCCTATGTGAACATCTGAGAGCGATCTGGTGACCTATGTTATTAGCATAATTGCTAATGTTATCAGCCAATCAGATGAAATCGTATATCGTCACGTTTGGGAGACTAAACAGTATAGCTAAGGTGGCGATCACCAGTTATTATGTACTATTGAGAGAATGACGTATGTAAGGTGAAGTTGTTTGTATTTAAAACACGCACAAGGGAAAGAATGTTGGCATACCTCTTTGCTACATTAATGTAATGTGGATGGTATTTCTTTGGATATTGTACTTTTGAAAATTGTACATGATCTAAGCCCACTGCTAAAACGACTTCTCCCTTGTGCTAAAAAATCAGCCTGAATTAGTCTAAAATACATTATCCATAGCAGCTACTAAAATAGGGAAAATGAATTTTGCCAGACTAGACAAAACCAGCTTCTGAAATTGCAATGAATGAGTTATCAAATATATAAATTGTAAAAAGAGTTATCAGATCTTTTGTTATACAATTTACCTCTGAAGTTCAGGAAGTGAAAATGGCCAAGTGGAGCTAGCACTTTTTTGAAAGGTGCACATCTGGAGTAAGGCCAAGCTGTATACTCTATAACCCATATTACACCCCTGCCTATCGATTTAATTCGGTTAAAAATTTCGGAAGTCTGTATTTCGATTGGCTAACTCAAAGGTAACCAGAACATAACCCCTAAGCAGTCGCTGTCAGATCTTCAACCAGGACAGTGGAGATCTATCAATTTTAATCAGATTAATATTGATCGATGCAACAGTTTATAACTATATGCAAATATTTGACCTTACATGGTCAGATGTGTTGACCTGTGCTCATTTGACTGTTGAACAACTGAACACTCAACATAGCAGATATAGCAACGCCTACACATCAGAAATTTACGTCGTATAATACAATGTCAGATTAGCTGATGTCGAAACCACTCCGCGCGAATTAGTATAATTCTGAAAGTGTCACGAACACTAGTTGAAAACTATTTACGTTTTGACGATTTCAATTTTAGTATGATGTATATTTTCCTGAGGCATCTATAACATATGCGATATACATTTCCGTCATAGCTGTGTCGAATAGTTGATTACCATAAGACCGGAATCTCCGACAAGGTTTCGTTACTCCTGTAAACCGCCTGATGTCTTGCACCAGTTCCAGCAATAAAGATAGATGGTCGACGATTTATAGGTACCGGTATGTATTAGAGTTGGAATGCCATACAGCGATACGTTACTTGAGTATCACATGCAGGTGAAAAATGTTATCTATACAATAACAACCATTAATTATAGTTACTGTCTTCCTGATACTCCATCTCGCTCTCCACCATGGGAAATGAAAACGTCTAAATAAATAAAGCTTTCCTGTATTTACTTTTGAAAATATTACCGAATTAGACATCACCTATACGCGTTCGAGTTTAAATTGCTACATTAGTAAATTAC
Source organism: Sinohyriopsis cumingii (assembly GCA_028554795.2). Classification (NCBI taxonomy): domain Eukaryota; kingdom Metazoa; phylum Mollusca; class Bivalvia; order Unionida; family Unionidae; genus Sinohyriopsis; species Sinohyriopsis cumingii. Next base: position 22,269,407 of record CM068840.1, on the reverse strand, counting down.
GTTGCTAATGGTGCGCATGGCCCTACGGGACAGACGGACAGACAACGGTAAGGCTACATGCTACCTCCACAGAATACGCTGGATGCATAAAACAAAGGAGTTATTTTGTTCCTGGATTACCTGAGGGAAGCACTGAAGAGGCAAGCCACAAAGAGTCCGGATAGACCTGGAAGGAATGTCAACTTGTCCATCACTAGGAAAGGCAGAAGCTGGAGGTAAATATATAGAAAAGTTACCGATAAATTGTAAGTTACCCTTTTGGGGAATAACCTCATTAGGCGAAATTTTGTGAAGATTTACATTCGGCTTAATGTCAATGTCTGAGCTTTCAAACCGACCGGTTGGGCTCCAGGTTTTAGCATGGATACGTTCCAAGTGAGCTGCTACTGGTCATATAGGTTGATCTTATTTTACCTATCAACAATTTGTGCAAAATAGAACAAATGTAAAATAAAAGAACCAGGTTTTTTATGCTGTCAACAGACATTGATAAGTGATCGATTACGTGTCTCACCTACATCGGCTGTTAATATTAGGCAGTTACCTAAATCACTGAGATAATCAGACTGCAAAATGGAGAATGATTTCTTGATGGCAACTGTGTTTATACTGAAATGAGGTAAAATATTCTCCATTTCATACTGGTTGCACTTCTTTTAAGTCGAACCGAAAGACATAAAGGGCGATATCAGTAGAAATAGGCTTTACTGATAAAAGGGAATTAATATGAAGGTTGGAAGTATATTCCATCTTAAAAAGTCCGTAGGATTAATATTGTGGACATGGTAATGCTAAATACATCCACGTATTTAACATTATGGATCAAAGTGGGTACAAAGGGAAACATGCTACCTACTCATTTTTACTGATCAGCAATCGCACCGACTAACCAGCACCCACATCCGCTGACCATCACTCTCAACTACTCACTAGAATCCACACATACCAACAACGGCACCTACTAATAGAGATGCAAATGTTGGCTGCATAGTAATGGTATCAAACAGAAACTAAACCCTTTAATATTAAAACAAAAACTCTACTTCAGCTCTATTATCCTGCAAGACGTATAATCTCTAGAAACAAAATTAAACCAGTACAAGCCCAATACATGTATTCACCCCAAATGGAGTGAGAGGGGTAGGGTAGGGTGGGGTGTATGAATGTATACACGCAAGCATGTTCATATCACTCGTGCTTATGTACAATCACACATAAAATGACAGAAAGAAGAGGCTTATGGTTAGTGTTGAAGAGAAAGCAACAGACATAAGTCTTTGACAAAGAAGAAAATATGTAAAACATAAAATACCAAATGTTTGTCAATATTATAGTAGTGTCTAAGTGTCTGAGAGTTTTGGGTGGCCCTTAAATGTTCTCGGGGCCATTTGATGGTTAATGAAAGATTGTCAACATACGTTACACCCAGTGGCATAGCTAGGACATTTGGGCCTCTATGCAATGCATGATATCTGGGTACGTATGCTAAGCTTACAGATTGGCCCCTGCAGTGTTAATAACAATTTTGCAGGCTCAACAATTAGGGTATTTTATGGGTGGTATATAGCCTGTGCACATTTCTTTCTATAGTCTAAAAGAATAATATGTTCGGATGGGATCGTGAGACCCCTGTATTCATGGGTCCCTATGCATTGTATTCTGGTAGCGATCATTCACATTTATTTGACATACATAGGGTACTCACAACTGAGTAACATATTGGAAACGACGGTGGATGATTTTAAGCTAGTCCACATCTCTGTTTGACTTGAGAACACATGACATAACTAAATACGAGTCTACACCAACCAGAATGTGTGTCACATAGTTCACTCATGGCGTGTTTTGTATCCACCAATCACAAATGAGGTGGATGTGTGATATAATTTGTGATACATACACCCTAGGATATTTCTACCGTTCATAATTGCAAAACAGTTAAGGTGCTATACGAATGGCTGAATTTAAGGTAAAGATATGGTGTTGGAGAGCGTTTTTAGTGGACTTCTATGCTCTGAGTGACAGTACTATTACTGCTTATATGGCTACGACTATTCCACAGATAGTATCTTCTACTCCTGAGAATGCAATGAATTTGGATTTGGCTTTCTGTGAGTTTTTGTTGTTAAACATAGCAGGAAATTCCGAGGGCACCTGCTCATCCTCCTCTTGCATTGCTACCATTGCTACCAGAAAATGACCTTTAAATAAGAAACAAAAGAAAATATAAACCTTATAACACCGCCATAAGGAAGAAGAACTGACTTCGGTACAAAAGAAGAGGACGAACAGAGAAAGCAACAAATGATTAAAAACATGAGCGGTGAGCAGAACGAAGTGAGTGAAAACAGTACTTCAGTAAATATCGATGTGTATCGCGAAAATTCAGCAGGCCACAAACAACGAAAACGATGCATGAAGCCTCTTTAGTGAATGAGACCTTCACCTCCACAAAATTCTAAACATGCCATGACATCGACTATCACTGGAACGCTAGCAGCGACAGCAACTACTACCAGAACAGCAGTGGGACTTGAACGTCGAAAAGGCTTAAAATAGTTTAAGCTGACGCTGTCAAGCCTACGATTTTATTCTTCAAACCCAATGGTCCTTCAAGGGCCACCCATATCTCACTATGTCACGAACATCAATCCCCTCTCGTAGGACTATCTTCCTTGAGAGGAATGGGTTCTTTAGCTGCTTTTTCTGCATCTCAAATCATTCTTTGTTCTCTTCCTTAACTTTTCTTCACAATATCTTTGAGGGAGTGGGTTCTTCGGCTTCTGAAGTCTTTTCCTTCAAGTTTCCTTCGACGTTCTTGAAATTCGGAAGACCAATGACCTTTATCTTGACAACGACAACATATACCTTTGCTTTTGTCTCGGGACATGATTTTTCATTTCTTAGAGTTTGTTTTCCTTTTGACGTTGTAGATAAAATCCGCATCCTCTCTCTTCACAGATATGACACATTTCTTCACTTTTATTTTGTGAGAACTAGTCTTGAGTCTCCCCAAACGTTGTGATTGATGACGTATATTTTTGAATTACTCTGTAAATCTCTGAGAAAAGTGTGATATTTGGTTGTTCTTCACATATTGAATATAGAACTAAATGACATTATTTTCTTCCATTGGGATTATATATACCGTAGACCTAATAATCTTGCGGACCATCTGGTTCATACCAAAATAACTTCAAGCATGACTACAGATTCATGCACATACCGGTAGCCTAATTTGAAAACATATACCCTAGACCGAATCGTTTCGAAGTTTGACAGAAAGAGTTAGCTAAAATATTAGTCAGAACATGCAATCTATCTTTTGACATGCAGGTTATGTGTCCCTTTGTATGCTCTCAACACTCTTGACTTCAGAAAGCGAATCAATAAACACAAAAGCCATATTTCTCACCAATATCACTGTGATAGTCACCTGCCACCAGAACTCGACTGAGCAGTTAGTCGGTCCCTCAAGATGCTACCGACTGAATCAGACCTGCAGTGAAGAGACGTAGAACACACACTTAAGGAACGATACCGGGTACTATAATTGAACACTCATTGATAAATCAACCTCAATGAAAAGTCTATCTTTCTGTTGCAGTCTTATCAAAATTACATCCAGTCTTCAGTTTTTCATTTGTACGTCATTTTTATGATAATATTTACTCAAACAGTTGCATGTATTATTATTATTATTATTATTATAGTTCTTGTCCATTATCATATTACACCATTCTTGTGACATGTTTCTTTTCGAACCTCGATGCATAGCTCTATCGGAATATAATTTCTTTAGAAAATTTTGTAGATCGCTTTGATATTTCGTTACGCTGTGTTTCCATGGTTTGATATTTCGTTACGCTGTGTTTCCATGCTTTGATATTTCGTTACGCTGTGTTTCCCTAGTTTATTCACATCCTGAAATTAGGTTAATTCATCTTGTTGTTTTACACAAAAGCCCAACTTGTTATTATTGTTACACCACTCGTTATTATTGTTACACCACTCGTTATTATTGTTACATCACTCGTTTTTTTGTTACACCACTCGTTATTGTTGTTACACCACTCGTTATTATTGCTACACCACTTGTTATTTTTCTATCTTTTGCGAATTTCTCCTAGCGATTCTAGCATGTATAAGTCCAGATTGTATCTTAGATTTTGTGCTTAGTGTTTGTACGCTGACCATTCCCCTGATGAAGAGTTTGTTTAGCTCGAAACCTTGGGAAACAATTTTGAATTTGCCTCGATATCAAGGTTAGTGTCAATATGTGTAGATAGTGATAGAGGTACCATAGGCGTAACAAATTGAATGGTTCAACATCATGAAATGATGCGACCGTTCCAAGGTGAAAAAAGAATCAAAGCGGCGATATTCTGTGTTACCTAATACCCTCAGAGTTGTTTAGCAGGAAGATCACTATATCGATTTTGAAGAGGAACTGAGAGATTCATATAGAAACCATTGTCACCCTCCTTTCAAAGACGGAATGAGGAAGATCATCTAAGAGACAGTATACTAAAAAAGAAAGAATACTCCAAGAAAGAAAGATCATTTTGAGCAGAAACGTCCCTCTAAAAAGACGAATTAGGCAAGGAAAGCTGTGATGTACCCACCTCCCCAAAGACGAATGAAGACAAACGTGATGATGTGTCCTATGACAAAGGTGTTGTAGCACGACCTTGCTCCATTATATAAAATGATGACGTCCATGTGCCAACATACATTTTTCATCCATACACTCAGCAGTCACCCATGGCACCACAAGCTCATCACAAAATCACAAATTAAACATAAATATTCGTTTCCCGTGGACTTTTTCCAAGCTAATGTGATTTTTCCAGTCGATTTCATACGTTCTACAGGACCGCATGGGAAGAAGAAAAAAAAACCGTACTTTTGAGGAAGGATACTTATCTAATTGTTTTACATGATAAGCCAAGTGCATGAACGTTAACCGCTTGTCTGACAATTGGAACATGTAAGGAACCATTAACATATCCGAGTTACAACGACAGACCAACAGTGATGAGACATGTAAGGTATTGAATGCATTCTCCATCAGCGAACTTAAAATGAGAAAACATCGTACCCACAAGTCAAAGTTAGCTGAAAAGGATACACAACAATTCTCATGTAAAATTTATTGCGCTTTGATTTCTTCATAAAACTTTTAGAACGAAAACTGTTGATCTCATTTAAATACAGCCTTATTGGTTATATAGCAATGTCAAAAGGTAACATCCCCCTCCCATCTAGTACATGTACCAAAACAAATGTGTATCTTACGCTCGTTTAGTATATTTGAACCGGTTATTTTCAAGCACTGGAGCGCTTTTCAGATAAGCAATAGTTCTAATACAGTAAACAGTAAATTGTTGAGAGGGTAATATTGCTTAAAGGATGCCCCACCCCATCGCCTTGAATTTCAGGTCAGTTGATTACGTTTACAAGATGCATCTTCCCTCCCTCGAAATATAACATTTCAAGGTACATGTGCATCTGTATAGCGATTTCTTTGGAACATTCATATCATACAGCTTTTGTTGGGTTTCTTTTTGTTTTTTTTTTTTGTTTTTTTTTTTTTTGTTTTTTTATTATTTTTTTTTGTAGTTTCTAAAATGGCAGGTGACAGGACTGAATAAATTTCAATATTGTCATACATTTGTTGTAGTTTCTAAAATGGCAGGTGACAGGACTCAATAAGTTTCAATATTACCATACATTTGTTGTAGTTTCTAAAATGGCAGGTGACAGGACTGAATAAATTTCAATATTGTCATACATGTGTTGTAGTTTTTAAAATAGCAGGTGACAGGACTGAATAAGTTTCAGTATTGTCATACATTTGTTGTAGTTTCTAAAATGGCAGGTGACAGGACTGAATAAATTTCAATATTGTCATACATTTGTTGTAGTTTCTAAAATGGCAGGTGACAGGACTGAATAAGTTTCAACATTGTCATACATTTGTTGTAGTTTCTAAAATGGCAGGTGACAGGACTGAATAAATTTCAATATTGTCATACATGTGTTGTAGTTTCTAAAATGGCAGGTGATAGAACTGAATAAGTTTCATTAATACGAATGGATGCATGTATCTGGGCGGATCAATCACTTAATCAATCCTTCGATTTATCGACCTGAATGACCATATGTCCATCTATCCATCTCTTAATTCTTCTGTCTGTCTATCCATCCATCTATCTACCTCTATACCTGTTTCATCCTTTCATCTATCTAATTAATCTCTGATTAAAGGCATGCACATGTTACTAGTAGACTAATTCTGGATCCGTTTCCACATACTTACTTGATCTCGTGCTCTAACATGTCCGAGTAAAAACGGGTCACATGAATGATACGTGGAGTAACTGACCAAACCAACGATACACACAACCGTCGACAGAATTATGGTACATGGCAGGTTAATGTACAGTGCCCTGTAAAATATTATATGAATATTATGCAAAAAATCATTTGACCTAATGAAGATGCATTTTTATGACGCAATATAATAGAACCTATTCATGTTATTTACGTCTTCATGTTTTTTTTTTAAAGGGAGCACTATCTATGAGGTGAACGAAATTTATTTTAAACTGAAACGATAACGACGCAAGGGAAAATGTTGCGAAAAGGATGCCAAATCTTAATGTTTGGTAAAATCATTAGGTGAAAATGTGCTTAAAACGTATATGTTTTTATGCAAATGAAAGATCAGATTGGTGTAAGTCAAAATCAAAAGTATTTCACATGACAATGGTGTAAAGGTATTTACAGACGTAGTGAACAAGATTGTGCCTCGAAGTGTGGACTAATGTTTTGTGATTACTTTCGTTCATGTTACATGTAAATATTTGTAGCAACATATGTATATCATTATCTCCAAACACAAAGTTTTAGTATTTTAATGACTTTTTATCTGTCTGTCTGTCTGTCTCTCTGATAGCGGCTCAGATTACAAAGCCAAACGGATTAAAATCAGATATCCACTGTCCTGGGTGAAGATCTGACAGCGACCGCTTAGAGGTCGTGTTCTGGTGACCTTTGAGTAAGCCAATGGAATGCAGCTTTCAGAAATTTGAAAGTGATTCAAATCGAGTGGTACACATTGATGCTCTTCTGCTATACTGCTCAATCCCCCAGATGCGAAGATATGCTTCATCTGATTGGCTAATAAAATTAGCGATTATGATAATAACACAGGTCACCAGAACAAGACATCTAAGCGGCCACTGTAAGATCCTCACCGAGGACAGTGGAGATCTGATTTTAATCAGATTTATTGCAAAGCAGGATTTTTTGGTGACTAAACAAGCTCTTCGTCAGGGCAAAACATATCTGCAAATACAAACAAACATTTCACACAAAATCTACGAATAGTTCTGGATTCCTGCATGTGAGAATCACTAGGGGGGATTTACAACGAGAGAGATAACAATACAAAGTTATGCAAAAACAATAGGAAATTGAGTTATTTGTATCTATCACATCAAACCAGTATGTTCTGAGTTGTGACCAACGTTGTGTGTGTGTGTGTGTGTGTGGTTGTGTGTTTGTGTGATTTAGATTATTAACGTAGCTTTAATTTTTTTAATTTTTCAGTTATATCGCTTCGATGTCTGCAGTGTGGCAGTTTAGAGTGGCATCTAGCACTGGAATATCATGTCGAAGTCATTTAGCATCATGTCCCACCCGGTCAAGCTATCTTTACACTAGGCCGACCAGTTCTAACACTAACCTCTAAATGCTGAGCGCCAAGCGAGGCAGCGGCTAGTACTATTTTTCTAGGTCTTTGGTATCACTCGGCCGGGGTTCAAACTTGAGACCTCCAGCATCCGGGGCGGACGCTCTAAACACGTAGGCCACGGGAGCGGTATTGACGGATATCATATATTGTCGGTAATTATTATATGTGTTTTGGTATTTTACACATTTTATTTTGCTGAGATGAACTAATCTTTTGTTAGTGATACTAACTGACACTCTCATTTTAATGTAATTTTTAAACACCTAGCAGTTGTAAATTCTCAGAAATTACACCGTACAGAAGAACCATTCATCCTACAGCCAAACTGTGTGGAAAGACATTGTCAGGAAGGAAAACTGTAGGTGTAAAACGTTAAACCAGAATCAAGTTCTTTGAAAGTAACATTAGTACTTGATGGAAATGTTTTTACAATATTCAATATGTTAGTTACACCTAGTCCAAACTTGTGTCTAACCATAATGTCCATTTGCATATTCGACAGTTCTTTTGGTCGTGAAATATAAATGGAAAGAGTTTTCTGACAAAGTAGAGGGGATAGGAGTCATCCAATGGACTAATAGTAGCTGTTATTAATGTACAACTAAAATAATTTTAAAATTTCGAGGCCAGTGACTTTCTACTATCAATAACATATATATCAGTCATAAACTTAATAGGGTACTGCCCTTGCTCAAATGTAATGCAACTAGGAAGTTGATTACTGGGGGGGGGGGGGGGAACATGAGGAAAGAATACTTATCCCATGGAACCAACAAGTTACAATTGTAGCTCTTTTGACCTTGATGTTTGACCTTTGGGCTCGAGCACCATACGGGAGTCTCTTGTGCCCAAGTTTAGTTACATATTAAATTTAGTGACACCTAGATCAAGAAAATTTGACTGATCGAGATGAAACCCCCAAAATGTAAATTTCGGCTCAAATGTCCTTGAGTTAAAACCTTTCGGGGTGAAAATTAACAGAAGGATTGATCTGCCGAATAGTAACCTATTTCTGAAGAGTGATGAAAATTAGGCCAAAGAAACGCGCGTGTGTGTGTGTGTGTGTGTGTTCGTGATTGGGAATTTTAAAATAGCTTTAACAATTTTTTAGTAATATCGCTACGATGTCTATCTACAGTGTGGCAGTTTATAGTGATGTCTTGCACTGGCGCATCATGCCACAGATATGTAGCAAGATGTCCCATCAAGTCTCATGATCCTGAGACTAGGCCGACCAGTCCTAACACTAACCTATTAATGCTGAGCGCTAGGAGAGGCAGCTGTTAGCACTATTTGTTTTTATAAGTATTTGGTATGAATCGGCCAGGGCTAAAATTGAAATCACATTTTTTCAGCTCCAGTGAACATGATCTGAACCAACGCCAAAACCGATGGTCTATATACCTCTTACACCACGTATGGTGGCTGAGAAAAATAATAAAAAAAGACTTCTACAGACTAAGTTTTTTATTGCCGAAATATCTTGTTTAAATGTTGTAATAACGAAATGTTGCGGAAATCGATTAGGGAGATAACTCTTGCATATAACTGTAAACACGAAATACTTCAAGATAAAATATAAAAGGTAAAGATGTTACAATTCTGTAGAATGTATATATCATGAAATATAACGGTAAAATGTATAAAATCTTTAAAACAGATTATTACACTTTATTGTTTAAAATCACATGCCCTAAAATGCTTTAAAATTTTATCTGGTCATAAAGGTTCTTAGAAATAAAACCAATGGAAAATAACAAACCATAACACTTGTCTAACAGGGTGGAACCCAAACAATTTTGCTTGCTGCTCAGTATAAATGTACTTGTTAAATCAAAATGAACGAAACCTTTTTTTCTTTTATGATGTGAAATATGAATAGTTTGAATTGCAAATGAAAAGGTGAAGACATCCTTCGTGTCTCGTTTGACTAAAGCAATTTGGATACCTAAGCAGGAACATATTTCGCGTCATGAAAGTTTGATCGGAACTGCCTCGTTTTGGTCAGACCTCCAAAACGCTACCCTGATTAAATAAAAGTCTTATTGTAAGCGATGAGTATGGGTCAATTTACAAATTAGGGTTAAAATCGCGCAAAAGAAGGGTAACACGTGTCAGGCGTATAATCCCACCAAGAAATATACTTCACGTTCCAAGTTTATCGGACGTAGCAACTTTGCTGTTTTAATTATAAACGCAGTGGTAATCATGAATGTATAGAATTTTTCCACCTCTGATCCACTTATATGGGTTGTACGATTCTAATTGTTAAAATATGAAAATTTTATAAATTACCAGTACTAATAGACGCTTACAAACAAAGCGTAATATTAGGTGTGAACTAAGCAAAATGTTTGTCAATTGAGAATACACTTGCCAGTCGATTAGCGCAACCAAAGGAAATTATTTCCGTTAAAACTGTGCATGGAGTGATGCTAATGTTATCCATTTTGTTCCATCGAATACTTTTATGTAACTCACCTTTGAGAATTCTTTGGATCCTTGATGGCAAGGTATCTCTGAATCATGGTCTGATTGGCTGCATAAATGGTCAGCTGACCGAAATAAGAACCAATGATCAAGGACCACACAGAATGCCGAGTTGTTGGATCTGCATTCCAGCTGAAGAATGAATTTATTGAAATATTTACACGTACCATCATTTTCAAACAAACGTTTACGAACATACACGATAAAATAGAAGAGAGAGAGAGAGAGAGAGAGAGAAAGTCAGTCTATCTTCACCTGTTTAAAGATATTATAGCGTGCAGTAAGAAGTTTCAAAGTGTGTCTGAAGTGGAAGTAGTACCTAGATTAACAGCTATGCGTCGAAATATATTTTGTTCTATACATCAGTAATTGTTTAGACTTCAGCCCTTAATATGCATAAGTTTCGTGGTGTAAGTGGAAACAGGATAGTCAAAGAAGAGCCTATCACACAGGTTAATTACGAAAACATCTGTCAGAGAAGCAAGCGGATTGGTCTTCTATTTGTCAGATAGTGATATAGTTGATGATGATGACAACAACTACAACTAGCTTGTCACAAAGTGATTTATTGTAGAATTGATGATGATGATGATGATGATGATGATGGTCTTCTCTTAACTTGTCGCAAAGTGATATATTTGATGACGATGCCAATTACACTTAGCTCGTCACAAATGACAATTACAGTGAGAGCAGTATCAGTAGTTCGTGTTTTTCGAAATCTCTACAGTTTTGTATTTTGCACTGGGTTAGATTTTTAAAGAGAACAATTTCCTCAGTTTGTATTCACTGGTTATAGTGGCTATTTAAAAAAGACCTTGTTTATCTTAGGTATTGCTCAAAGAACTTTTAATTCCCTTTATTTTGGTATATGATTGATGTGTATGAGCTATAGAGTATACAGTTTGGCCTTATGTCAGATGTGCACCTTTCAAAATACTGCTTTCTCTTAGCCATTTTCACTTCCTGGATTTCAGAGGTAAATTGTTAAAAAGGAGCCGATAGCTTTTTTCATATTGGCATATTTGGTAATTCATTAATTGCACTTTCATAAGCTGATAGTATGTAGTCTAGAAAAATTAATTTTCCCTATTTTAATAACAGTTAAATATAATGTATTTTTGGCTGATCTTTTGAGCATAAGGGAGCCGTGATTTCAGTTATCTGTGTGCTCAGATCATGTACAGTGTCCACAAGTACAATATCAAAAGCAATTTCAGCCACTGTACATGAAAGTAACATAGGGGTATTGTGCATGTTGCAAATGTAAACAGCTTCACCTTGCACTCACCACTCTCTCAAAAGTTCATAATATCTGTAGAGAGCTCCTTAAACAAAAACACAAAAAAAAACGAAAAAAAAAAAAAAAGAAGGAAGAAAAACTCACTCAAGGAACTTTATTCTATCTCCATTATAAGCGATTGACCATACATTTCCTATACCTCCAAGGTCAATCGCCCCCTGTACGATGACGGCTATGAGACCTGCCATTACCACAAATGTCTGGAACGTGTCTGACCAAACGACTGCTTTGAGCCCTCCCTGTGGATATATGTAGTTCATCAGTTGGTAATATGAACGTAAATTAATCAATTAAATTATTCGTTGGTTTTACTTAAAACTCTGTTGGATTAACTTTTCCCTATATATATATATATATATATATATATATATATATATATATATATATATATATATATATATCCATTCTTTGTTTGCAAGTCTAAATGCTGATTACTTGTCTCAGAACGTATCCTTGAGATCTCTCTGCAGCGCAGGTACTTGGTCTAAATACATTTGTTTAAAAACATGTTTATTTTCTAATTTCACTTATCATTTTTGTCTATATATGCTGTGGATTATTTAATTTTCAAGTGGGTATTTAGATATGCGATTTTTAGATTCTATTTTTGTATCCCTATTTTTACAGGTGTTTTTATTCATGAGCAGTAGGAATACAGCAGTTTTCTAGCAAAAGAGAGAGAGAGAGAGAGAGAGAGAGAGAGAGAGAGAGAGAGAAAGGAAGATTACCAAGGCTGTATAGAAGGTACAGACTACACCGATTGCGACAATTGACAGTTCCAGCGACAACCCCGTCACTGTAAATAAGAATAAATATATAAGTGTGTATATATATATATATATATATATATATATATATATATATATATATATATATATATATATATATATATATATATATATATATACAAAACAATGTTAATACTACGGGGTAATTCAACGCCGGCTGGTTGTCCACGCCACAATATATAATGCAAAAAAGACGGCAGCTGAGAAAATACAATTCAGTTTAGGCTGAAATCTTGAATCAAAGTCGAAATTTATGTAACATTAACCTCCTTAGTTGTCAGTTATTATTTTTCGTTTTATTATACAATATGACGCATATTATTCTTTCCTTAGAGATTTGGGTATTCAGAGCGTGGGCATAGATATCGAAAATTACAATTAGCAGTCAGTATTTCTTTACCAAGGGGAGAGCATCTTGGACGATATACAGAAGATGGGGAATGTCTTTTCCTTGCAAAATCCAATATATATCGCTCTTTTTAGTATAAAACAATAATGGCATTGTGCTGTACAACTGAAATGATTTATAACTACTTTATATTTGTTTCACCTAAGTAAATCTTAGGAGTCACTTGAGAAGTTTCATGCCATCGCTAACATTTTACCCGAGGTACGTTTCAGATTATCAATAGTATCAATTAGAGATATATAAATCTAAAGTGTTCAAGTTTATATTTTGACTTTCTATCTATGCATTATTGTATGTTGTGAAGATGCAACATTCGTCCCCCCCCCCAATCCTATTAACATCATTTTTTCAATACACCCCAACTCCCAATACAACCCTATTCTAAGGACAAATAAAAGACTGTGAGAAGAATCGTGTTTTAAAATAGAAAGAAAAAGTTATCACATAATACTTGCTGATGGACTGTTTTCCTACCTGAATTAAGTGCCAGAGCGGGGGCGTACAGCACCACACCCATATACAACAACTGAAAAATGTAAAATAAGATAGCATGAAAGTTGCGCTACGTTCTGCAAGAATTTTCTTTTATTCAGTTTCCTAATTAAAGCTTCCAGTCTAAGCGTAAAGTGTAAATAAAGAATCATGTACAACAAATATGCGCGAAATAAAGATATATTTGTTATATAATAAAATTGTTTTATAGATAAATTGTTTAGGCACTATCTTGAAATTAATTATGTGGACTAAATGATCAGCACCAAGGGTACCAAGGTCAAACTAATTCAACCTGTGATAAAATCGCCTCATTTGAATGAAAACTAGTTTTTATTTCTGTACTTTGTCCAGTGATCACTAAACATTAGCTAATTTATAAAAGCAGGCGTGAAAATGTACATGATTTAAGAGACTTTATCATAGCATGGATTAGTTTCGTTAAATGGAAATTTAGGGAATTCTCTGGATATTTTTTACAAATACGTGTTGAGTAATTTTAAATGGAAATAAGTCTTTGTATTTTGTGCTTTTGATCGTCGTTTGTATTGCATGGCGCGAATGACTAGTATTCGGCTCAGAAAGGCTTACTGATGAATCATACAAATGGTAAACAAGAAAAAACCATCCAAGTGTGAAATCAGAGTTTAGTTATGTGTGGTCATTTTGATGATTAGAGAAAATCATTTTGTAGTAAAATCCTTGAAATTGATAACTACTTTTGTTTTGAAGTCCTTGGAAATATGGGAAAACATATGACTTCAAGCCACGCTTATGTGGGTGTTTGATTGGCACTGTGAAAAGACAACATGCGTGTAAAAATATTATTTAGGACTATGTTACGTAACACAGTTCATTTTTCTGTTTTAATAATCTTTAGGAATTGTGGAGGATGATCGGAGAGAAAGACTTCGAATGAACAATTTGTTGATAATATAATTTTAACCTCATTGTACATGACTTGCATATTTGAAACAACTCCTGTGCTCTCAACGATGGTGCAAAACCATCAAATATATCTAATTTGTGAACACATTTTTAAAGTGCAGTAAAACTTGAGTCTGAATGATATGATTTCGAGCTCTTTTGATTTTTCAAAACCATAAAAATATAAAGCTCTATATATGTACACTAGACACTATGCCAATTTTAATATGTTCTAAGTCGAGATTAAATGGAATGGAACATTTCAACAATAAAAGAAAAATTACATAAATGAAAAATAATATAAAATACCTTTTACAGCGAAAGAGCATTATTCTTGTCTGCAAATTAATATTAACCTTAATGATGTTTCTTGATGAAATTATCACAGCGAGACACAAACGTTACAATTTCCTTACCATGTTTAGCATAAATATGATGGAAGCACATACACGTGTGGCCCTGTTGAATCGCTTCTCAAGATACTGAAAAAAACCCAGACTATTGTTTAACAAAATACCAAGTAATGCATGCACGTGAAATCAAAACAGCGACCTCAGAATGATACAAGCCCATCATTATCGACTAAACAGGGAATCGCGGTAGCTCATTTGATAGAGCGTTGGAATAATATAAGGGTCGCGGGTTCGATACTTACAGAATCCAGCACGGGTCGACTGCCTCATTGTTTCTTTGGGAAAGACACGTAACTCCTATTTCCTCTACATGATGTAGTCAATCATGTCAGAAAAGATACAGCTAACGCTTTTACAGAGTGAAATATGAAGTCACTGTAGAGGTTCTTGAGATTAATAGTATTCTCAGGAATGGTTTCTGTAATAGGTACAGAAATTAACATATGCAGAGTTCGGGTATAGAGACATGGACGTGACCCATATCTAGAACACGACAAGTTTTTCAGCCAAGTGTAATGCATACGGACAAACCCGAGGTGTTCCGCATTATGCGTTCTACTTAATAAACAAGCTTTTATAAATGTTTTATTTCTTTCAAATTACCTTTTAATTTTTACTTTGTGTCAGACCTATGAGAGCAATAGTAACCCTTATTAATATATAACTGAATTACGTGTACACTATTTAAATTATACCCAAAGAAGAAAAACGAGCGGTCACTACTTACGTATTGGGTTGTTTAATAAAGCCGTATTAAAACATACATACAGGAAAGGAGAGGGTCAGACCGGATGAAAGACAAACTTGGTAGACAAACGGACACACATGTAAGCAGAAGGACGTGACAATGTATATCATTCTTCTCTATTTGTCTGTTTGTTTGTCTTTTCGTGATTGTAATTTTTTCTCTACAATGCCATATATTGGATGGAGTGAATACCCGAGTCCCCCTTTAAGATTTGATTTTAGATTTTACAATGTATTTATTTTACTTTCACTTTCACTATCTCTGTGACTCAGTGGTTAGCATTCCTGACTCACAAATAGTAGGCTACGGGTTCGAATCCTGGTAATGGCGGTCCGGGTTGACTGCTGTAGTGAATCTAGGGGAGATGCTCTATTCCTTATATATATATATATATATATATATATATATATATATATATATATATATATATATATATATATATATATATATATATATAAGGTCAACTGTTCAACGTAGTCAAGAGACAGGGGCATGCTACTCGGCAGCCAAGCCACCACCTATGTCATGATAGCAGTCTATGAAGATACGAGTCATGTTACAATGTAGACAAGCCAACACGGTCTTGATAACGTTGGCAGGTGAACACCAGGTTAAACGAGATAACTTCATTCAGGTGAGCTTTACGCGGCGATTAAAGTTGATGATAGGTCAATTACCAAGGGTGGATACAGAAATATCGTTTATTATCGTTTGGGTGGGGTGGGGATAGTGGCATAAACAAGTAGGTGTCTATAGAACGGAACCGCTTGTTGAGGTCTCAGAAGGTCCCGCAATTTAAGCGTTTCACATGTACAGTTTAAATTATATACCTGTGCAGAAAAAATACTAGAGAAAACTTTGCGGTTGTGTTGCGCTCATTTTAGACGTTTTTTTTTATATCTTAAAATTGTGTAAATACAGAAGATTCATATCTTTTGACAATGACCATACCATGCGCAAAATTTCACAATAATCCACTGCAACTGCAAAAATACGCCATAAAGTATATCCTAATGTAAGTAAATAGAAAGCAGTAACTATTATGCAAGTCATAGAAACTCACAGATTCAGCAATACATTAATTAAAATAAAAGCTCAAAACATGTTGCATTCACAATATTCAGTCACACTGCACTCAGCTGCAGACAAAAAGAGGCCATAACTCTAACTTCGATGATGACCACAACAATTATCAAGTTTCATGGGGATTTGAAGTCAGGAAGGGCAACAACTCAAGGTGATTTGTCAATACGTGATGGGTGTAAGGTTACTAAATTTCATGGCAATCCATCACAATCTGCGAGAGCAGATGCAAACACAATTTCAGTTGTGAGCAAAATATCCATTAATTCATGCCAGGCCACGAAAAAAACTGTTTAGACTAGTATTTATTTAACAACTACGTTTCTCTCAGTGAATGCCACTGTCAAAAAATCGACATTTTTTTCTCCGTATTTCGTGTTTCGCTTGAGCATTAATATCCCTGAAGAGTCTTAAATTCTCTAAC
The DNA here is from genome assembly GCA_028554795.2 of Sinohyriopsis cumingii. Lineage (NCBI taxonomy): Eukaryota > Metazoa > Mollusca > Bivalvia > Unionida > Unionidae > Sinohyriopsis > Sinohyriopsis cumingii. The sequence goes on along the minus strand of CM068840.1, from coordinate 22,252,568 downwards.
GCACTCTCCTAACCAGAAATCTAGTATCTGATTTTAAAAAAAGATATAACTTGTTTAGATTAGTATAGACATTTATGGTGACCAACGAAGGATTCCAAACGATTCAAATGATTTAATTATTAATTTCCAAAACAGTATCAAAGTTAACCAAAATTATTTTAAGTGATTTACTTCCAGATGTTATTTATGAGTGGTGCTCATACTGTACCGTAATTTTGTGGGTTATTTTTTCTTGAATAGAAAATTTAGTACATCGTTTGCAGAGAAATGTAGTTTTCTTTTAGTCAAGTTTCACGAGAAAACCAACTGAAATGCTAGTAATTCCCAACATTGAAAAGTCTTTCAATTGTATATTTGACTACGTTTATATAAGGTATCAGTGACGAAACCATGAACCTGCACGTTGAACCAAGCTCAAACCACTTATGTAAACGTTGATAATTTGACTCCTAACGGTGAGTGGGGGTATCCCAAACTGAATATTATTTGTGCAAGTATGAAACATAACGTTTTTAATCTCATTTTAGGCGAGTACAACTACAAACTGCATACCTTGGGTCATAAGGTGAACACACTATAAACTGTTGTGGCTTAATACGTCAGCAGATCTGGGTCTATGAATTTATTTTTACAAGCAATTAGTAGACGAAACAACATTGACCCTGACCTGTCAGCGCACAAAGACGGCAGATCAGTGTCTATGCTGTTTGCAGTTGGGATTGACTTCTATCGAATTATATACTCCAACTAGAATGAACGTATCCATCAAAGGGGTTATGAAGCATAAGCAAATGAAACACGTTACGCAACCTTAACGCACTCTTAAAGCAAATCTTCTACAACTAATACAAGATCAAAGTGACGTATTACCGCGTCCCGATATGAATTATCTTTGCCGCATAGTTATTCAACTCAGGAATGAACAGAACCCATTAAAGGATTTAGGACATATAAGCAAAATGAACAGTTGCAAGCTAAACCTGACTCCAAATCTCTGTTTACGTGACCTCGATCCCAAGGTTAAATGGGTAAGTGAGTATGTCGCAATAATAAATTTACTTTGCCTTGAATAATGGGTGATATCTTGGCATCCGTCCGTCTACGAGAGATGATGGCATAGCTCCAAAGTACGCTTTTGCTTATCCTTCTTTTTAGCTCTCTTTTCAGCTTGCTTTATTCTTCTCTTTTCCTCTGCGTTTTGAACTCCTGCCTGACAGCTAGACGCCAGCTGGAACGGTTGTTTGCACAGCTCTCCCAGTCGTTGACATTGATGTTTGCTGTCTTCATATCCTTCTTGCAAACATCATTGTAGCGCAGATGTGGTCGTCCAGTTGGTCGTGCACCTTCTGCTAACTCCCCATATAACAGGTCCTTGGGAATGCGACCTGGGTCCATTCTCTTGACATGGCCGAGCCAGCGAAGGCGCCTCTCGCTGAGTATGGAGAACATGCTGTTCATGTTGGCGCGTTCTAGAACCTCTGTGTTGGGTACTTTGTCCTGCCACTGGATGTGCAGAATGCGCCGCAGACATCTCAGGTGGAAGCTGTTGAGTTTCCTCTCGTGTCTTGCATAGGGGGTCCATGTTTCGCTGCTGTAGAGAAGTGAGCTGAGCACGCACGCTTGGTAGACACGCAGTTTGGTCTTCTCTGTGAGGTTGGGGTTGTTCCAGACCCTCTGGTTAAGTCTGGCCATCACTGCTGCTGCCTTGGCAATCCTGCCGCCCACCTCAGAATCAATGGAGAGTGAGCTGGAGATGTTAGACCCGAGGTATGTGAAGTTCTCGACAACTTCCAAATTGTACCCATCGATGGAGACAGAGGGAGGGGAGTCTGTGTCCTGTGCCATGACATTTGTTTTCTTCAAACTGATGGTCAGTCCAAATTCCTTACATGCATGGGAGAGGCAGCATACCAGCTGCTGAAGTCCATCTTCCGTGTGTGATGTCAAGGCTGCATCGTCGGCAAAGAGCAATTCACGGATGAGTACCTCTGTGACTTTAGTCTTAGCACGGAGACGGGCGATGTTGAACAGCTTGCCGTCAGCCCTGGTATGAATGTACACTCCCTCGCTGCAGTCCTTGAATGCGTACTGGAGAAGCATGGAGAAGAAGATGGCAAAGAGCGTCGGTGCAAGGACACAGCCTTGTTTGACTCCGCTAACGACTGGGAATGCTTCAGATGTTGCGCCATTGAAGCACACTGTGCTGTGCATGTTCTCGTGGAACGACATAATGACAGCAAGCAGACGTGGGGGGCAGCCGATCTTCTGCAGAAGTCTGAAGAGTCCACTCCGACTAACCATGTCAAACGCCTTCGTCAGGTCTATGAAGGCAACGTAGAGGGGCATCCGCTGCTCGCGACACTTCTCCTGCAGCTGACGTAGTGAGAAGATCATGTCTACAGTTGACCTGCCGGCTCGAAATCCACACTGGGATTCTGGGTAGACGCGGGAGGCTAGGATCTGCAAGCGTGCCAAGGCAACACGGGCGAAGGCCTTTCCGACGATGCTGAGGAGGGAGATGCCCCGATAGTTGTTGCAGTCGCTACGGTCTCCTTTGTTTTTGTACAAAGTGACGATGTTGGCATCACGCATGTCC